>PITA01003063.1:30399-146581 GCA_004023965.1 Spilogale gracilis | reverse complement strand
AGTTTTTTTTGTTTTTTTTTTTTTAAGGTCTTATTTATTTATCTGATAGAGAGATACAGAGAGGGCACAAGTAGACAGAACAGCAAGCAGAGGAAGAGGGAGAAGCAGGCTTCCTGCTAAGCAAGGAGCCCTACATGGGGCTTGACCCCAGGATCCCAGGATCGTGGCCAGAGCTGAAGACAGCTTGCCCAACTGACTGAGCCACCTGGGCGCCCCTGAAGTTTTGAACTAGATTTCTGTCCAGTCCATTTTGTTTTTATACTGGGAAGTTTCTATTAACTTAGTGAAATGAAGTAAGGTTAAAAAATTCTCAGGGGACAGTCCTGCGTGGCTCAGTTGGTTAAGTGTCAGATGATCAGGGTTGTGGGATAAAGCCCTTTGTCAGGCTCTGTACTCAGTGGGGAGGTCTTTGCTTGAGATTCTCTCTCTCCCTCTGCCCGTACTCTTCTCGCACATGCTTGTGTGCTTACTTTCTCTCTCTCTCAAATAAATAAAATCTTTAAAAAAAATTCTCAGGAAGTCACTGACTTATACATGCATAATGTTGCAAAAGTTCATTTAAAAATTTGTAGATTTTAGAATGTTATTTGTGAAAAGGTCTATTCTATAGTCCATGATGGTAATAAAGTTTCCATTAATTGTCACAGTGGGTATGGTGTTGGGAACTAATATACATAATCTCATTTAATCCTTGTAATAACCTTGTTTATTTAAAGTTTTTAAAAAAAGATTTTAGTTCTTTATTACAGAGAGAGAGAGAAAGAGCTTGAGTGGGGGGGGCAGGGAGGAACAAGCAGACTCCTGGATGAGCAGGGAGAAGGACATGGTGAGCTGAAGTCAGATGCTTAGCCGACTGAGCCACCCAGGCACCCCTCTAATAACCTTGTTTAAGTACTAGTTACCATTACCAAATACCAGATGCCCACTTGGAATAGTTATTATTATTCTTTATTTTATAGATAAGGAAATTGAAGATCAGAGGCCAATAGGTAACTATCCAAGGTCATGGTGTTAGTAAATAGCTGGGACTCTGTTTTGAAGTGCTCCCAACACCAGCGCTATTTTTACTTAGCTTCATTTCCTTTAAGAAATCTGATGACTCAGAACAGCAGGGCAAATTGTATTGGAAATACGTCTTTCTTCTTTCCATGTACTTTTCATTGAAAATGTGGAATGAATGGGCCTCAGGAGTTTGAATCTTTAAGATGTTTGTATTAATTATAAGCTTTGTCTTTTTTTTGGTAGAAAAAGCAACGATGTAGATTCGATGGCCAAGAAACAAAAGGATCTAAGTTCATTCCCTCCAGTGCAAGTGATTTCAGTGACCCAGTTTACAAAGAGATTGCTATTACAAATGGATGCATTAATAGAATGAGTAAGGAGGAACTCAGAGCTAAACTTTCAGAATTCAAGCTTGAAACCAGGTAATTAAAAATCACTTTTTAAAAATTCAAAAGTAGTACATGTTCATTCTAGAAAGTTTTGAGAACACTGAAAAATTAACAGTCATCTATAATCCTACCATGAAGAGATAACCATTATTAACAATTTAGATAACAGCTGTAATTTACATTCTTAAAGTGTTTATGTACAACTCTGATTACTTCTGACAGTCTCTTATATCATAGACTAAGACTATTGAGTTGAAGTCTGAATATTTTGATAATCTACCAACAATGTATAGGAATAGCTATCTTATTACTACATATGTTTTAAATTTTTTAGTTGCTTATTTGGTTGATGGTTAATTATATCTTATTAATGAGATTGGAGATATATATGTATATATATTATTTATTTTTTCTTTTAAAGATTTTATTTCTTTATTTGACAAAGAGAAACACAGCTAGAGAGGGAACACAAGCAGGAGGAGTGAGAAAGGGAGATGCAGGCTTCCCGCCGAGCAGGGAGCCTGACGTGGGGCTCGATCCCAGGACTCTGGGATCATGACCTGAGCCAAAGATAGACACTTAACGAATGAGCCACCCAGCACCCCTATATATATTATTTTGTGTTATTTTTATGAAGAGGGTTTCTTTGAAACCAGGTAATTAAAAAAATCACCTACCAGGAAATACTTTTTCTGTTTTAGTTTCTGAAAGTATGCAGAATGATAGCATGTATTATGTTTAACTGTATATTGACTGAGAAAACAATGCAGCTTAGCTAGCTGTGTGTGTGTGTGTGTGTTCAATGTATACATACTCAGTTTTTAGTAATTTATTATAAAATAAATCACTTTATTTTAATTTGGGGCATAAGGTAAGAATGACCTTTGGAATCCAGAAAAGCATGCGTATTTTTGATAGACAATTCATTTGCCAGGCATTAAGAAAACTATTGACTTCATGCAATAAATGAAAACAGGTATTATTTCTGGGTCCCCCTGTATCCTTTTTCTCTTTTAGGCAAGATTCTTCCTCTTTGCTTTAAAATAGAGTTTTAGTACTTTTCAAAAGAGCACACATTTACTTTTTTCCCTTTTAAATTATCTACATGATTATTGTGAAGAAAAATTTTACCTCATTTCCCCTGACTCTATTATGAAGATAGAGCCTGTGAAGATTTTCTGAGCAAAATTTTTGTCCTTCCAGGAGTGACGATCAACTGCTTACTTGTGACTTACATGGCAGTTAGAGATCTCATCGTATGTTTGTACATTTATTCAGCAAGCACTTAATGATTTCTAAGCACTACACTGGGCACTGAAGTTATAAAAGTAAAATTGATATGTATATTCCCCACTTTGGAGAGCATACAGTCTTTTGGGAATGCACACAATCACAGTACAGCATGACCAGTGGTGTGTTCGAGGTCTGGCCAAGCACAGTGTTCAAATAAAGAAGAGTGTCTGTCTTAGGAATTCAGGAGTGGTGATTGAATTGATAGGCCAAACAGAAAAGGAATGGAGGTTAACTGCGGCAGAAGGAACTCTGTACTAATTTCTGTAGGTATGTTTTCTGCTAAGTAATGTTGCGTTTTCATCAATTATTATACAAAGTTACAAAATAAGAAAGTATATCATATAATAGACAGTGGCTCATACAGTGTTTTGTCTGCAGTGTTCATTGTACCATGGGGAGTGGGAGCATCTGAAGATGATACTGAAATGATAGGTCATCGCCAAGTTGTGAAGGAACTGCATGCTGAAGTCTGTTTAACTTAGCAGGAAATTGGCATTAGTGGATAGTTCTCAAGTGGGGTAAAGAATGAAAAGGAGGGTTGTGGCATTGGAAGCCTTTGTCAGAGTCCAAGGAGCTCATGGGAGCCATACCAGAGATAATTCAGGAGAACCAGATTCTGAATCCTTTTCTGAGTTAGAGTTGGCAGTAGTGGTGATTATTTAGATGTGGATGGCAAAGGAGATGTTCAAGATGACAAGCCTCTCTCTGGAGCACCTGGTTATTGTTTGTGTTGCCGCTAGGTTTGCAGGCACCCCTTTAAGTAAGCATAACTTCTCCAAGAAGGAGAGAAACTAAGATGAAGGAATCCAGAGCTGTCCCATGACAACAGAGGTCACTCGCAGTACCTTAATATGAAGGGGGTTAAGGGATTTCTTCCTAGATTTTGGTAATTTAGAAACTCTCAAGCAAATAAACTCATTAAATCATTTTGTCTTAAAGCAGCTCGTGGTCAATATTCTCATGAATAGGGGCGCCTGGGTGGCTCAGTTTGTTGGGCGACTGCCTTCGGCTCAGGTCATGATCCTGGAGTCCCAGGATCAAGCCCCGCATCGGGCTCCCTGCTCGGCGGGAAGTCTGCTTCTCCCTCTCTCACTCCCCCTGCTTGTGTTCCCTCTCTCAGCTGTGTTTCTCTCTGTCAAATAAATAAATAAAATATTAAAAAAAATATTCTCGTGAATAGGATTCCTTTTCGTTGGTAGTTTAGAAAGGAAAATAAAAGATTAAAAATTTTTTTAATAGTCACTAATCAGTGATGTGACCAAAATACCTGAGTTGTCACTGTGGACTAATTACTTTAGATCCTCTTATTTTTACTGCCATTTTGTATTTATAAACTGTTTAATATGAAAGACTCAAACAAGTGACACTGAAGGAAGTCAGCACTGGTCATGACTTTTAATTTTTAGAAGTACAAGCAGTGTGAAGAACATGACCACCATTACCAGCCATTGTTACCTATTTAGAACAATCCTTTCTCCACCCACCATTTGTGGAACATATATTTGAAAATACCTATAATCTCCTGCATTAAATTTTACTCATGGTAAACGAAGAAACCTACTTCCAGTTAAGAACCTACTGAGTATGACAGTGTTTTTCTAGAGATGGTTTACACTAGGGTGGCTTCTAAATGAGTTTTCCTAGTTAAGTAGCTAATAGACATTCAACTTTACATGCCAGGCTCATAGAACTTTCATATTCATATGGATATTTTAGTTGTTTAACCTGTAAAAACTGAAAGAAAGGAAAGAGCATGAATGTTCCATACACCTGAATTAATTTTCCTACTCTGAAATTTGTGTTTGGCCTATAGAATAGTTTGGCATTAATTTCAATTTTTGTAATGTATATATCATCTTGATATACAAGGCAATGTGGCTTTGTATGTGGTGTATGTGAACAAGGCTTATGGTTTGAAGTACTAGAATAGGAGAAAGCGCTTATGTACTACAAAAACGAAAGGTTACTTGGGAAGGAAAATATTGATGCTGTATTACATTTGATTTTAATTCTTTGCTAATTAGCTTTAAGTCTTGCTTTCTTTACATTTATTTTAGCTAATATTTGCTAAATTGTACTGCAACCAGTGCCAGCAGGTAAGACTTCAGATTCTTGATTATAAAATTCATCTGAGAGTTCATTTTCTTCTTCTTTCCTTAGAGGAGTAAAGGATGTGCTAAAGAAAAGGCTGAAAAACTATTACAAGAAGCAGAAGCTCATGTTGAAAGAGGGCAGTTGTGCTGACAGTTACTACGACTACATTTGTATCATTGATTTCGAAGCCACTTGTGAAGAGGGCAACCCGCCTGAATTTATACATGAAATAATTGAATTTCCTGTGGTTTTACTGAATACCCATACCTTAGAAATAGTAAGTGAATTGTTGTATTTCAGTTTTATTCTTAGCAGCAGCTGTTGTGGGGTTCTCAGTAGAGCAGGCATCTCATTTGCTGTTTTAAAGCTAGAAGGAGAATTCTGAAGTGGGCTGTTTGCTCTTGTGTACTTTGTGTCAGCTTGATTAATAGAAATGCTGTAATGAAATAATTTCAGGGGCTACTTCTCTCCTTTTCCAGGCGAAAATTATAGTGTTTTTTTCTCTTTGCTTGGAACACATATCTGGCTGGCTACCAGAATTTTCTGGGGAGGGGGAAAAAAAGTCTGGCCCTCATCCCAGAGGTTCTGATTTTAGTTGTACTGTAGTGGAGCCCCTGATATCAGCCTGTTTTTAAAGCTTCTCAGTTGATATGCAGTTGGTGTTGAGAACCACTGTTGTAGACTAGTGTATGCTGTGATCTCTAAAAATGGCAAATTACAGAAATCGCCTTTCAACTTAGAACTGGCCATCTTTCTAGTGAAAAGTTTAGGGTGTAATGACACTCCTAACCTTGGCCTAAGACCTATAATGTATATGCTTTAGATACTTGCTGTCAGTGCATTATTAAGGAAGTCAGCAAGAATTCTCCAAATACTACTCTTTGCCTTGTAAAATCTGAGCAAGGGTATATCAGCATCTCATCCATCCAGAAGTTACTTCTGTGCTATCCCCAGTTGCTACCAACATGTTAGGAGCAAGTATAAAACTTGTGTATTACAGTGCATAGATTTTTTTTTTCTTAGTGTTGTTCAGAGCCTCTTAGTTATAATCAGACTATTTATATAATTTCCTTATCTACAGAAGATTAAAGTCAATAAATTAAAAGGAAAAGTGGCAGCTAGGAAGGTAATAATCTTGCATAACTCACTAGATTGCACTTTTTCTTTCTTACTCAAGGACATTGTTCTGGCAATTCATTTCCCTCATTTAGACAGTAATGATTTATTGCTTTCTGCTGTATTCCCATCGCATACAGACATGTTACTTTTCACACCATAAAAAGCTTTCTCTCTATCCCACTTCCCTGCCAGCTACCCTGTTTGTTTGTTCTTTGAGAAAGGTACATACTGCTGTGTTTCTTCTCATTCTCTCTTTAATTCACACTGTTTTCAATCCCATCACTCCTAAAATCAGTCATTAGTGTCATCGTGGATCTCTATCTAAATCCTAGTATAATAGTTCACTCTGTCCTTGAAACAATTTTTGCACGTGACTATCAATACACCTCATTCTCTTGACTTTTCTCCTCTGTTACTCAGTTCAGAACCTTGGAATCATCCTGAGTCCTGTTTCTCTCCCACGATACATCCAGACTAATAGCGACTCCTGTTTGCTCTGCCTTCAGAATACATACAGAACCTAGCCACTTAACTGCAGTGCTATGACTCCAGTCTGAGCCCCATAATTTCTTGTCTAGATTTACTGCATTCACCATCAAACCAGTCTCTGTTTCCTTCATTGTCTCCTACAGCCAATTCTCAACATAGTGACCAGAGTGATCCTTATAAAATATATGTCAAATAATTTCCCTTCTCTGCTTAAAATCCTTTAGTGGCTCTCCTCTTATTACCTCTGATCATGCCATATTGACCTGCTTCCTCTTTCTCAGAAATGCCAGGCATGTTCTGCCCCCTCACCTTCCAGAGCTTCAGTTCTAATTCCTTTCCTTCAGAGGCCTTGCTGCTAATTCCTCCCTCCCTTTCTTCCTTAAGGCCTTTCTTAGTTCTCACCTTCTGCATAAAGGTGATGACCTATTTAATAGTGTAGGTGAATCCTCCCCCCCCCCACACACCATTTTTCTGATCCCACTTACCTGGTCTATTTCAATGTTTAATAACGCTTATCACCTGTTAATATACTATGTACTTAAGTGTTAAATATTTGGTCAACAAGTGCATAGTTCTCTATAGCATCATTCTGATACAAGTGTTAAATACTGACTAAACTTTTATTAGTAGTGTGCTTAATATTACCTGCCTGTATTGGTAAGAGAAGTTGCAGCATATTTTTGAAAGATTTTCATTGAAAATTATAAAAATATTGATATAAAAACAAAGCCTTTATTTATCTATGAAATTCAATTAAGTGGAATTTTTCCTTCTGTAGTTTGTCTAGTAAGTAAAGAGCATCTAACTTTTGATATTCAAACATTCTCTGCTGTTCTTTAATTTTGCTCTTTTACAGTAGTAGCCTTTATAACATTGGGTTCATACACTGGTGTGAAGAATTTATTCTTGGGAAATGAAACATTTTCTTTCTTAGTTTTTGAGTTTTCTGTCACAAAAAAATATTCTTTTTCTTTTTTTCTGTATCTACCTGGTATAAATGATTGCTGCCTTTAGGCTTTGAAATTGTCATTAAGTTTTAGCAAGTGACTTAACATGTTCTAGTTTAGGGAGGCAGTATTAGGTTAGAGGAAAATTTGCACTTTGAGATCTGAGCTTGATGGTAACAGTACTGGCCTTAAAAGTTCATAGAGTTGTCATGTTTATAAGATGGAAAGACAGGTGTGAAGGCTTCTCAAAGAGGTCAAAATTGCTATAAAATATAATATTATCATCCTTTAAATTACTCCATCTTGTGGTTCAATTTTGACTATTCAGCATTCAGTTTACTGGAATCAGTATAAAAATAAGGAGTCGTCAAGAGAAAATGAGATCGTAATAATCTAGAGCTGATTTATTATAACCAAAGATTGGCATTTCTTCGAAGAATTTATTACTTAAAAAGCTGTTAGTAACTTGAAGTTGAAGGTATGTTATTAAGCTTTACTGTTTCAGATATTACAAACAAGATTATAAACATTTTGCTCCTCAAGAAAATATTTAACTTTTATGGCGCCTGAGTGGCTCAGTGGGTTAAAGCCTCTGCCTTTGGCTCAGGTCATGATCCCAGGGTCCTGGGATTGGGGCCCACATCGGGCTCTCTGCTCAGCGGGTAGTCTGCTCCCTCCTCTCTCTCTCTCTGCCTGCCTCTCTGCCTATTTGTAATCTCTCTCTCTCTGTCAAGTAAATAAATAAAATCTTAAAAAAAAAAAAAAAAGAAAATATTTAATCGTTGGTTTGAAAACTTGCTTTTAGATGCTCGACTTATCTTAAAATATTTTTTTGAGATTTATTTAGAAAGAGAGTGAACCCATGCACACACTCAAGTAGGGGAGGGGCAGAGGGAGACAATCTCTAGCAGGCTCCACATGGAGCATGCGGAGCATGGAGCCTGATGTGGGGCTCAGTACCACGACCCATGAAATCGTGACCTGAGCTGAAATCACGAGTCAGTTGTTAACAACTGAGCCACCCACGTACCCTATCTTAAAAAATTTTTTTTTCGAAGATTTGTTTATTTGAGGGAGAGAGCATGCATGCACACATGAGTGGGAGGAGGGGCAGAGGGAGAGAATCTCAGGCAAACCCCCCACTGAGCAGGGAGTCCTACTTGGGGCTGAATCTCATGACCCAGGAAATCATGACCTGAGCTGAAACCAAGAATTGGGTGCCTAAATGACCGAGCCAGCCAGGTGTCACTTTAAAAATTTTTTAAACTATAAAACAAAGTAAAATTAAACTGCTTTGGCAGTAGAGAATTATTCTTAAATTGTTAAAATTCTAGAAAGGGTTGTATCATGAGCACCTATAAATTTATAGTCTATGGCTTAATATTTCATATATTTTGTGTCCTGTACTGAAGTCATAGAAAATACTTCAACTTGTTCTCTTTCTCTTGTAGGAAGATACATTCCAGCAGTATGTGAGACCAGAGATTAACACACAGCTTTCTGATTTCTGCATCAGCCTAACTGGAATTACTCAGGTTCTAATTCTATGTTCCTTTTTCTAGAGTTTGAAAGAAGTTCTGAAATTAGGTTTTATTTCATAGTTTAAAAAATCATCATTGTAAACAAATTAATATGGTACTTTCATTACTTGTTAAAAATTTTTCATATTATATTATTTAAAAAGTGGAAAAGCAAATTTTATACCTGATAAAGTCTTTCTCTGTCTTTCCTCTTAAGGACTTATAGTGATGAAACTAAAGGTTTAATTTATTTAGATCATTAGTAAAGTAAGTGTTACTATGGAGGAATTGGAGAGGAAGTTTTGAAATGTATCTGTTTATCACCTGATTTGATACATAGCTTAGTGTTTTTTCAGGTCTCTGATTTTTTATTGTATTCTAAGTGCTCTTTGTTCATTAATTTGGACAATTACTCATTTACTCAAATATTTGAGTGCCTACTACAGTATTTACCAGGTACTGGAGATACAGAGATGGTCAACTCAATCTCCTCGGCTCACTCAACAATTTATAATCAGGAAGACAGACAGACTAAACCAGTGGTGACAATATGGTTAGGAAGACTAACAAGTCAGTCTTTTATCTGGGTGTTATGGGCATCTTATGACAGAGGGAATGCAGAGCTGGCCAGTGTCAAACTTCTCAAGTTGGTGAACTTGGGCTGAATCATGATACGTCAATAGGCAGAAAAGAATAGCTGGGCATTTTTCAGGTGTGCACGACCGAACTGTAAGTAGTTCGGGATGGCTCAAGTGTGCATGAGCTGATAAGAATGTAATTGAAAATACAGTGGTAAGTGAGGGAGGCCACATCATGAAGAGTCTGTGTGTCCTATCCTGAAAGCCTTGGGGGAATGTTTGGAGGATTTTAAGTATGGAAGTGATGTGATGAAGCAATTTAGGAAGATGAGTCTGGCATCAGTGTGCCGTCTTTTGTGGAAAGATCTGTGCTTTGAGATGGGAGGCCATGTTAGAGAGCCATGGTTTTTAGTTGGGAGATTTCTCTTTTCTCCACTCTGGAGAAATAGCAAGCCACTGGACTGAGGTCTTAAAAAAAAAAAAAAAAGGCACGAGGGGTGATCTCAAATCTTAATTTGGGGAGGATTATATACTTCAGTTGAAAACGTCCTTAATGCCTGGCTGCGAACAATTTTTAATTATCTTAAAAATGAGATGTTAGGTGGATCTCAGCTAAGGAAATCATGTAGAGTTTAAAATATCACAGATGAGATTTTCTCTTACTATTTGTTTACTTTCAATGTTTGTGTCTGGGTATTTGCAGGAGTAGTTACTCTTATTTTATCAATTTTACTTTTATATCCTCAGGATCAGGTAGACAGAGCTGATACCTTCCCTCAGGTACTAAAAAAAGTAATTGACTGGATGAAATTGAAGGAATTAGGAACAAAGTATAAATACTGCATATTGACAGATGGGTGAGTATTTAGAAAAATTATCTTTTTTATCTACTTTTTTAAGGTGAAAGATGTTCATATCCATTTAACTTTTAGAATAACCAAAAATAATTTTTTCCGATAGTTCTGGGGTCTCCAAGAGACCATAGTTTTCCTTTCCCATTCTTATTTCTACTTAAATTTTGTTTTGTTTTGTTTTCTACTTAAGCTTTGCATCCTAAGGATCAAAAAAAGAGGAGGGAAAGAATGATAATTGTTTAATCCAGAACTAGAGAACCAGGGAAAAATAAATATCACTGTGTAAAAATAAAATGACTTTACTAAAGTCAGTTTTTATCATGACACTTCCATGTTCAAAGAAGTGCAGACTCTTCAGTCTGGCTCTCAGGGTTCTCTTAGCTAACCCACCCTACCTGTGTGGCCTGAGCCACCTACCATTCTTGTTCACTCTGTGCTTGCTGGCCATGAATCACGTGGTGTATCTTTCTCTGCGCACATATTCATGCTTTCCTCTCTACTGGAAGCCTCTCTTCATTTCCTCCTCCTTTATTATTATTCAAAGCCCTTCTTCTGTTTTACTCCACTTACTACAACTCACAGTGACTTTTTTTTTTTAATGTTGTCCAGTCTTTATATTTGTACCATTTGTGCTGCCATCTAAGTATTCTGATATCTAAGCTTTATTTATGTAAAATTTGTTTGCAGGGAGATTAAAAATCCTTTCAGAGTAAGGACTTCTGCTACTTGATCATCTTCCCTAATGCTTCAGGGAGTTTGAACTCAGAAGTGTGCTTAGAAGTGATCCTTAGATGGAAAGCTTAGAGGGAAGATCAGAAGGATTGAAACAAGATTACAGGCATTGTGCCAAGGCCACTCCTATACCATAATGCTATTAAGATGAAAGAGGAAGTCCTAATCAACTTCTCTTTCAAACCATGGACAGATTATACACTAAAACTGAGATGTCACTTACATAAAGGGTTTAGTGACTCTTTCATAGGAAAAAGGTGTTGAGTGTAGTCACATTATAATGTTTAAAAATTGAAATTTGGGAAACTGTTGGTGGACCTTTTTAGAAATCTGTTGATTTTTAATGTGAATGAGCAATGTTCCTGCTCAGGTATATGGGTGTTTCTGTCATACACAGTATGTGTGATTCTGTAACACCACACATTCTGGGACATAGCTCATACCTCCAGAAATAATTTGGACAGGTCAGGCAGGCAGCTCAGAATTAGTCTAAGTTCCTTAGAGGATATTATAAATGCATAGAAGCAGTAGGATCCTGGGGACAAGCACTTGTTTTTAATTTCATTTTTTAAAAATATACCTGAAAGTACTCTGGTCGGCATTACAGCAGCTGAACTGAGAGCTTTTTTCTTTCCTGCTGAAGGTTATAATTCGTACGGCTATTATATCACCCCTTTTCCCTGGGAAAAACCATATATGAACCAACACGATTTCCATATTATACAATCAGTATTTTCCTACTTAACTACGTTGATTAATGTTGTAGGAATATATGCTGTAACAGAACAAATTGTACTCTTACCACTTAATATCAACTACTTTCATCTTTCAGATGCTTCATACATTTGTTTTTTTTTGTTTTATTTTGTTTCAAAGCATACCCTCAAAGAACTTTCTAATGTAATAAACCTGATATTAAAAGTAAGTGTAGTGGAGTTATTTTAGGATTATGAAAAAATAGTTAACAAGATAGAGGTCTGCCCAAGTAATCAGAACCATGTGAATGATCATGATGAGCCTTGTAAGATTTGTTTATGATGAAGTTTGATATACCTGACTTCTACTTTTCTTTGTTATTTATTTTTGAATTAGTATTTTGGAGGTAGGTTAATTTTCTAAGCTTGATGGTAAGTGTGAATATCAGAAAGAAAGATGACATGTAAATAAAAAACAAATAGAATGACTTAAAATTCTAGTAGAGTAGAAGATTTATTTTATCATTTTTCCACCCCTGTTTTTGATTTTACAAGTTCGTGGGATATGAGTAAGTTCCTGAACATTCAGTGCCGGCTAAGCAGGCTCAAATATCCTCCTTTTGCTAAAAAGTGGATCAATATTCGAAAGTCATATGGAAACTTTTACAAGGTAAAATTTCTCTAGTTTATTGATTATACTGCTCTTAATGATATATTTATTACATTTTGCATTTGTGTTAAGTTGTGATTTACTAGGTGCTTTTCACAGGAAAAAGGCCATATGCTTTAGCTGTTAAGTTTTTATAATTCAAACATAAGGATGATCATAAGAGTTTAGGAAGTTGAGCTATTTTTCTTTCAATCTGTTACCATTATTTGAGTAGGTTAACTGTAAGTACATGATTGTCAGGAGAGGCTTGAAACTGGGGGCTTTCAGTTGTGACTTGTTTGTGGACAAGGCTCCCCACTGAATTTAATTTTTATGTGTAGTGTAAATTTTTAAAGTAGTACTACAAGGCTTATGAAAAATGGCATTCATCCACTATAGCCCTCAACAGTACTGGTTCTTATTCTTAGTCTCCCTCCTCTCCTGAGGCAAACACTTTCAACTTTTTGTAGCTATTTCTTCTAATATTTCTTCTAATATTTACTTCTAAATGATATGTTTATCCTATTTATTGAATTTTCAGTTTGAGATATGTGTGGAGTTCCTGCAATGGAAGATGAAGATTTAACTGTATGAGAAAGTCACCATACCTGCGTGTCCTTCCCTTCTGCTTGTCTTCTTAATTAGTTACATTATCTTCATAATCAAATTATTATTCAGTGCAGTGGAGAGTTTTCACAACTTCTCCTGAGATTTTTACAAGTGCCTTCAGTTGTTTGTTTTTTTTTATCCCATTACTTTCCATTCAGACTGTAAATCATTCTCCATATTCAGAACACTCAGTGGTCTGTTTCCTTCCTTCCTTCCTTCCTTCCTTCCTTCCTTCCTTCCTTCCTTCCTTCCTTCCTTCCTTCCTTCCTTCTTCCTTTGAGGCTCCCTTCCTATAGCCTTTAATCCTGTTCTAATCTGAGCTATTTGTTCTTCAGATTTCTTATCCTAAGAGATTCTTTTCTTTATCATGTGTTAGACTTTGTGTCATCTTTCTTCTTTACAACCTCATTTTGGTGAAGCAGATCCTAAAGTAGTCTTGTGAGACTAGGTGCTTTCCCTTAAAAACAGATTTTGTAGTTTTACCATTTTTTAAAGCTGAGAAATGTCCATACAGAAAACTGGAGTTCGATTGCTTTGAAGTGAAATCCCTCGTAACTTTCACTCAGTTAACTCCTTTCCTTTCTCCCAGAGCTGTCCCCTGCCTCAGATAGTTCATACTTTCATGGAAGTCATTTTCTTGTTTTTCCTTATAGCCTTAATATTTATGTGTATATTCTTATACCATATAGTTTACTTTTGCCTTTTTTTGAACATGGCGTAATTAACATTGTACTGGCTGTATTGTTCATTTTGCTTTTTTTCCTCAAGACTGTGTTTGAGATTCATTGATGTTGTATATGTAGCTGTAATTAGTTTATTTTTTTTGCTGTGGAGAATTTCCTTGTGTGAATATAGTAGTAATTTGTTATTCTGTCCTACTTTGTCCATCTTGGGGGCTTTTAGGAATAGTGTTGCCATAAACATTCTTGTACGTCTTCTGGTGCCTTTGTGTACTCATTGCTGCAGGGTATAAACCTATGAGTAGAATTGTTGGTTCATAGGATATGTGCATCATTGACATTAGGTAATGCAAAAATCGTTTTCTGATGGGGGTGTACCAATTTGTACTCTACCCAGAAAAGTGGGTGAACTTATAATTGCTTCACGTCTTTGCCAGCATCTGGTATTGCCAGACATTTTAAATGTTTATAAATCTGGTGGATGTGGGATGCCATCTCATTAAGGTTCTAATCTGCATTTGCCTAATTACTCGTGATGTGGAGCTTAACCTTGTTTTCCTCTGGTTATTAGACATTCGAATTTATTTTGTGAAGTCTATGTTTAAATCTTCCCATTTTAAAAAATTGGGTAGTCTGTCCTTTTGTAATTGTAGTTTACAATTTGTGATTATTTATGGATATTTATCTTGGATACTAGTCCTTTGAATATATTTGGTAAATTTTTTTTTCCTTTTTTGTGAATTTATCTTTTTACTTATTTCGTGATTTTTCAAAAAAACTTCTGTTATGGAAAATTACAAATATATGCAAAAGTTGACAGGTGTAATGAACCCTTATGACCCAGTTTTAATAGGTATAAGCTCATGGCCAACTTTGTTTCATCTGTATCTCTATCCATTTGGCCCTTTCCTTACTCTTTTGAAGTAGATCCCAAGTGTTATTTCATTTGATCTGTAAACATTTCATTATGTAGCTCCAAAAAACAAGGAACTGTTTTATTTTTTTAATTTTTTAAATTTTTTTCAAGGAACTCTTTTAAAAGACATAATCATCATACCATTATCACACTTAGAAAAAAATCAACTGTAATTATTTAATATCAAGTGGTCATAGTTTTCTTTTTAAGTTTAATTTAATTAGTTAAATTTAAAAATTGAAGTGTAGTTGACATTTATTAGTTTCAGGCGTACAACACGGTGATCGGACAGTTCTGTACATTTTGCCGTGCTCACCACTATGTATGTTACCACCTGCTAGCGTATGTTATTACAGTTATTATTGATTGTATCCCTGTGCTGTACTTTTCATACCCATGGCATTTTTTATAACTGGAAGTTTATACCTCTTATTCCTTGTCACTTCTTTTTATTCCTTTTACCTTTTGTGATTTGAATCAGGATCCGAATAAGGTACACACATTTAAAGTTGGTCGACATGTCTCTTTTAAGTGTTGTAAACTCTAAATTCCATTTCCACCTCCTTTTTTCCTCTGGCGATTTATTATCATTTTTAAAAGAAATGGAGCCATTTTGGGATGCCTGGGTGGCTCAGTTGGTTAGGCATCTGCCTTTGGTTCAGCTCATGATTCCAAGGTCCTGGGATCGAGTCCTGCAGTTGGGGGGGGGGTGTCATTGCTTCTCAAGGAGCCTGCTTCTTCCTCTGCCTGCCGCTCCACCTGCTTGTGCTTGCTGACAAATAAATAAAGTCTTTTTAAAAAAAGAAAGAAATGGAGCCATTTTTCCATTTTTCCTCTGTCTGGATTTTGCTAATTGTGTCCTGTGATATTAATTCAAATATGCCTCTATCCTGTTTTTTCTTTCTTTCTTTCTTTCTTTCTTTCTTTCTTTCTTTCTTTCTTTCTTTCTTTTCTCTTCTCTTCTCTTCTCTTCTCTTCTCTTCTCTTCTCTTCTCTTTTCTTTTCTTTTCTTTTTTTCTTTTCTTTCTTTACTTTTTTTAAAGATTTTATTTATTTGACAGAGAGAAACACAGCCAGAGAGGGAACACAAACAGAGGGAGTGAGAGAGGGAGAAGCAGGCTTCCCGCTGAGCAAGGGAGCCTGATGCGGGACTCAGTCCCGGGTCTCCGAGATCATGACCTGAGCCGAAGGCAGTCGCTCAACTAACTGAGCCACCCAGGCGCCCCTCTTTCTTTTTTTTTTTTAAGATTTTATTTATTTATTTGACAAAACACAGCGAGAGAGGGAACACAAGCAGGGGGAAGAGGAGAGGGAGAAGCAGACATCCCACTGAGTGGGGAGCGTTATGGGGGGCTTGATCCTAGAACCCTGGGATCATGACCTGAGCCAAAGATAGATGCTTAATAACAGCCACCCAGATGCCCCATATCCTTTGTGTTTTATGTAAATTTCTAGGGGCTCAGTCATCTTTAGGTTTGCTTTTTTTGTTTTGTTTGCTATGCCTCCCAGGTGACATTGCATTCTTACATTAGGGTGTCTTTCTCAGACATTTAACTCTATTTATTCTAAGGATGATTATTAATAATAAAGCCATAAAATAATTTTCAAGTCTACATAAAAACATGCACAGCTCACAATACATTAGAGTATTCATAAAGTTGTAGATTTAGCAAGGCAATAACATTGCCAGTGCTCTTTTGAGTAGAGAGTAGTATTTTTTTGTAGCTCTGTTTATGTTGACCAATTTATTAGGCTGCTCTTTTCTTTTTTTCTTTTTTAAAGATTATATTTATTTCTCTGCCAGAGAGAGAGAATGAAGAGTGCACAAGGAGAGGGAGCAGCAGGCAGAGGGAGAAGCTGGTTCCCTGCTCAGAAAGGATAGGCTGCTCTTTCTGTATGGTTTTCCCCTGTTAATAATAGTTACCAACTCTAATGCCAATTAGTGGAAGCTGAGGAAATGTAGCATATTTCTTTTTAAAATGTTTCCTCCTTTTGTTTTGTTTTATTTTCCTTATTCAAGTAGGCCTGAAAATCTTAACACAAATTTTTACTATGTAGGATGCTAACAATGTATAGTCTTTGGCATGTACTGAGTATTCTTTGTTCCTTTTTAAAACTAAAACTGACTTTTTACCCACCCTTTCTTGGGAGTGGAGATAGATTCTTTTCATATGTTTAAGAAACTTACAGGGCAAGAATAATATTTTTCTCTTTAATAGCTAGATTAAACTTAAAAGTGGGTTTGATTTTTCTGTAAGTAGGCTGAAACGCTATGAATAAAAATACAACTTAAAAAACACAATTTTATACTAGATTTTAGAAAATAAACTTATGTATGGCATGATCATACTCAAGTGTAGGCTCAGCATTTACAAAATTATACAAATATGTTTATTTCTTTAGTACTGTATATGCATTAAAATATAATTTTTGAAGTCAAAGAATGAAATACACTGTAGGAAGGGTAAAGCTATGTTTGTTTTTGTTCTTTTGTTCTTGTCTTTTTTTTTTTCCCCTGTATAAATAATTGTTCTGGGCTGGATTTGAGATAAGTTCTCATGGATTTTGTTTTCCACTGGAAATAGACACTTCTGTGCTTGCTCTTCATCTTGTTAAATAAGAAGAGGCTTACTTACACATATAAAAAGGCTGAAAGCTATGGCAAAATGTTCATTGCTTTTCTGTGAATGACTGGACCCTCTTGCAGAAATCTGCAGCTATTCTAAAGGCAGATCCGTAAATCTCATCTCTAGAGTTATGATCAGGCTGTATATTCCAAAGCTCTTTTCAGAGTCAGGTTCTGTCACTGAGCAGAAGATTCTGAGAAAGGTTTTTTATTTTGTTTTGTTTTGTTTTTAAACTTAGCTGCACTCTGTGTTCAACAGGAAGAAAAATACTAATTTTCTACAATTTTTCCAGCTGGCTTTCAGTAGGTCTTGAGACTTGCAAATAACTTTTCTTACTGTCAAGCCCAAGTAAAAGTGTGAACATTCCAATTTTTTTTTTTTCAATGTGATTTTTCCAAAGACTCATTTTTCTTCAAAATCCAAGAATCTTGTCACTGGAAGTTAAATGTTTTCTACAGGGTCTTATAGAGATTTCTTCCATTGGTTTATGTAATGAAAATAGCTAGTTTTTGTAGCTCTTCTACAATCCACTCAGCAAATTTTGTTGTACTGTTTTCTTACCATTCACTTTTCAAGTCATTCATCTTGCTGAGAACTTTTCCTTGCCAGGCCAGAGGAAGCATGGTGAGGTTTATGTGTTCTTTATGTGGGTTTTCACATAGCTATTTAATTTTGGTCATGATTGAGCAAATTGATCTTTGTTTAACAGAGTTAATCATTTTTCTGGCACTGTCCAGGACTTTTCATGTTAACTCTGCTTCATTTTGTGGTAAAATATGCATAACAAAATTTACCATTTTAATCATTAAGTACACAGTTTAGTGTCAAAAAAGGAAGATTCCTACTGTCATGGAACCATCACCACCATTTATTTCCAGAGCCTTTTCATCTTCTAAACCTGAAACTACCTTTTAAAGAGTGACTGTCTATTCCCCTGTTCTTCAGCCCCTGATACCTAGCATTCTGCTTTCCGTCTCTGTGAATTGTACCACTCTAGGAATCTCATGTAACTGGAATCATACAGTATTTGTCCTTTTGTTACTGGCATATTTCACTTAGCATAATGTCTTCAAGATTCATACCTGTGGTAGCATGTGTCAGAATTTCCTTCCTTTGTAAAACTAAATAATAATTCCATTGTTTGAGAAGTTCCTTCCTTTTGAAGGTGGAATCATACTTCATTAGATTTACATCACATTTTCTCTATCCATCTGTTGGTAGACACTTGCGTTCTTCCACCTTTGGGCTGTTGTAGATAATGCTCCAGTGAATGTGAATGTGCAGATAACTGAGTTCCTACTTCCAGTTCTTTGGGTACATACCTGGGAGTGGAATTGGATCCTTTTGTAATTCTGTGATTCATTTTTTGAGGCACTTCCACGTCACAGCCGGGGTACCACTTTACCTTCTCACCAGCAATGCACAAGGGTTCCAGTTTCTCTGCATCCTTGCCAACACTTATTTTCCATTTTCTTCCCTTTTTTT
Organism: Spilogale gracilis; assembly: GCA_004023965.1. NCBI lineage: Eukaryota > Metazoa > Chordata > Mammalia > Carnivora > Mephitidae > Spilogale > Spilogale gracilis. The sequence continues at coordinate 127,903 of PITA01003063.1, read as the reverse complement.
TTTTTTTTTTTAAAAGATAATAGCCATCTAATAGGTATGAAGTGGTATCTCATTGTGGTATTGATTTGTACTTCCAGAGTGATTAATAATGTTGAGCAGCGTTTTGTGTGCTTAGTGGCTAGTTGTATGTATTTGGAGATGGGTCTGTTCAAGTCCTTTGACCATTTTGAAATCAAGTAGTTTTCTTGTTGCTGAGTTTTAGGAATTCCTTTTTTTTTTTAGATTTTATTTGAGAAAGCGAGCACAAGCAGTGGCAGTGTAGAGGGAGAGGGAGAAAAAGACTCCCTGATGAGCAGGACTCAGTCCCAGGACATAACCTGAGCTGAAGGCAGATATTTAACCAACTGAGTTATTCAGGAGCCCAGGAATTCTGTATGTGTTCTGGATATTAATCCTTTTTCAGATTTGTGATTTCCAAACATTTTCTTCTGTTCTGTGGGCTGCTTTTCTCTGTTCATATAGTGTGTCCTTTGATACAAAAGTTTTAAATTTTTATGAAGCCCAGTTTAGTTTTTCTTTTGTTGCCTCTGCTTTTGGTGTTGTATCCAAGAAACCTTTGCCAAATCCAGTGTCATGAAACTTCTCCTGTAGGTTTTCTTCTAAGAATTTTATAGTTTTGACTCTTAGGTTTAAGTTTTTGATCCATTTTGAGTTAATGTTTAATTAGTGATTGCTTTGAATTTATAGATCATGCTCAACAATATTAAATCTTTAATTTTATGAACACAGATTCACATTTATTTATATTGTCTTCAGTTTCAGCAACATTTTGTAATTTTTGGTGTACAAGTCTTTCAACTCTAACTTTTTTTTTTTTGCTGCTGAAATGGAATTGTTTTCTTAATCTCCTTTTTGGATTCTTCATTGTTAGTGTATAGAAATGCACCTGATTTTTGTGTGTTGATTTTGTATCCTGTGACTTTGCTCTCTTTGCTTATTAGGTCTGACAGTTTTTTTGTGCAATCTTCAGGACTTTCTGCATATAAAATCATGACAGTTGCAAACAAAGCTCACTTCTTCCTTTCCAATTTAGATCCCTCTTATTTTTTTTTCAGGCCTACTTGTTCTGGTTAGCATTTAAATCATGACAGCTGCAAACAAAGATCACTTCTTCCTTTCCAATTTAGATCCCTTTTATTTTTTTTTCAGGCCTACTTGTTCTGGTTAGAATTTCTGATATTATTTTGAATGGAAGTAGTGAAAGTGAGGATCCCTGTCTTGTTCCTTATCTTAGAGGAAAGCTTTCTGCCTTCTCACCATTAAATATGATGTTCACTCTATATTTTTTATGTATGGTCTTTATTATTTTGAGGTAGTTTTTTTCTGTATTTTATCATGAAAGAGTGTTTAATTTTGTCAGATGCCTTTCTGCATCAATTGAGGTTATCATGTGTTTTTTTCCCTTCATTCTGCTAATGTGGTTTGTTACATTGATTATTTTTCATATGTTGAACCATCCTTGCTTTCCAAGAATAAATCTTACTTGGTTGTGGTGTGTAATCCATTTAGTATGCTGCTGAATTTGGTTTGCTAGTTTTGTTGAGGATTTTTGCATCAATATTTATAAGAGATAATGGTCTCTAGTGTTCTTATAATGTCTTTGGCCTTGATATCAGGATAATGCTAAGCTCATCAAATGATTTAGGAAATGTCCCTTCCTCTTCAGGTTTTTGCAAGAGTTTGAAAAGGATTAATGTTAAGATTTATTTAGATGTTTTGTAGAATTGACCATCAAAACCATCAGGTCCTAGGTTTCTCTTTGTTGGGAGGTTTCTGATTACCAGTTCAGTCCTCTTTACTTCTTGTACGTCTGTTCAGATTTTATGTTTTCCTCATGATTCAGTCTTGGTAGATTGTGTGTGTCTAGGAATAGTCCATTTCACCTAAGTTGTTCAACATGTTGGAAAAGCTATTTTTTGCAAGCACATTTTTCTAAGTGATATTTCATGACCAGAATTCACTGTGGTTTTACAGTTTAGGATAATTATTGATGTTTATCATGGTGCTTTTGTATCATTTGCTTTGTCATTCTCCTGATAACCCAGTGATTAAGGAGTACAACTATTAGTCTTATTTTATAGTTGAAGAAGCCAAGACCCCAAGGTGTATAGGTTGACATAGCTATACAAACTACAGAATATAAAACTTAACATATACAGAAGGTGAAATAGTGGTTCTAAAAAGTGGAGTAGAGGGGCATATTGGAATTTGGGGAGTGAGATTTTTACATTTATCAAATTGGAGCAGGTATTTAAAATTAGGTTGAAAAATACCGCTTGATAATTTCTTTCATGCTGGACCTTCATTATCTTTAGTCATAGAAAGGCTAGATTTTTTTTTTTGGTATATCTAAGGAGTCTGTCAAATAAAATAATACATTCTAGTAAAATATCATGGAAAAGAATGTTTGGATTAAAATAGTAGAGCTTTGGGGTGCTTGGGTGGCTCAGTTGGCAAAGTGTCCAATTCTTGGTCTCGGCTCAGATCTTGATCTCAGGATTGTGAGGTCAAGCCCCATGTTAGGCTCCATGCTGGGCAGGGAGCCTACTTAAAAAGAAAATGGTAGAGCTTCAGCTTAGATGCCCAGAACAATACATTTCCTTTCATAAATGTGATTTGTCAAATTACAAAACTGTAAACTCTTCAGATGTCTTGAGGATTCTACCTATTTATATGTATTTTCATTTTATAACTTAAGATAATTTTTTAAAGCTCTGAAGGTTACAATTATTTATTTGCTTCCTTTGAAGAAGAGTATTTGCCTTTTGCCTACCTTTAGCTGTTACCTTTAATGTTCATTTTCTTATTTTTCACAGTGACTTAGAGAATACTATAGAATACTTATAGAATACTACTTATAGAATACTTATAGAATACTCATACTTATTTGCTTGATTTGACGAAGAATATTTGCCTTTTGCCTACCTTTAGCTGTTACCTTTAATTTTTATTTTCTTATTTTTCACAGTGACTTAGAGAATACTAAGGAATTATTTACTAAGCTGTTTATTTTCCAGGTTCCTAGAAGCCAAACCAAATTGACAATAATGCTTGAAAAGCTAGGAATGGATTATGATGGGCGGCCTCACAGTGGTCTTGACGACTCCAAGAACATTGCCCGAATAGCAGTTCGAATGCTTCAAGATGGATGTGAACTCAGAATTAATGAGAAAATGCATGCAGGACAGCTAATGAGTGTATCTTCTTCATTACCAGTAGAGGGCACTCCAGCTCCACAAATGCCACATTCTAGAAAATAACAGCATTTTTGCCCGTTGCCCATGGATAATTCACTCTAACTGGAGTTACTACAAAGAGGTAGCAGATGAATACTTATTGAATTAGTTCTGCGGTGCAAAATTTAAGCACCTTAATCATTTACGGTCTTACTACAGTTACAGTTATATTTAAATGTGTGTGAACAGATTCCATGGGGGAGGGCATATTGAATTTTTTGTCACCAGCACTTTTGATACAAGCAGTATTTGTTACACAGTAACAGTTCCTGCTTAGAATTGACTTTTATAATTTAAGGTGTCCAAGATGTGTCCCTTTTGGTTTTAAAATGCAAAGGCTTATTGGCGCTCCCTTTGAATGTCATAGTTTATTGATGTTAAAATATATAATGTATTTCTACATTAACATCATTAGATCAAGTCATTTCTTACAGTGCAGGAAAGATTGGAAAGCCTTATCTAGCCTTTGGGTTTTGAGAATATCACAGTCCTTTTGATTTTTAAGTTCTATATGTGAAGTTCAGCTGTGCATTGTAAATTTCATAAAGCACTTGGTATACATATCTGCCTACATTTCTTTCAGTTTGTAGTTGGAAGACTTGTGGTAGATTGTAGGGTCTTGTTAAGAATTCAGTTACTGGTCAGGTTAATGGAAAGTTGGAAGAACATACCATTTAAAGGAATGTAAGGGCTATAGCTGAAACTTTATCACACATAAACATATCAGTGGGGTTCTTTGGACTTCATTTTTTGATTCCCCTCCCTCTTTATGACATATATCTGCCCTAATTCTTTAAGAGACCATGCTTTGAAATAGACTAAAAATAAGGGTCACCACTTAATTTTGCATTTGTATTCAACATTATGAGTAAGGTTAATAAAGTCAAATAATGCTTTTTAACATACCTTATGTTTTGATTACAGGTTGATTTTACATAGTGACCACTAAATGTTGCATAGTTAATTCTTAACTAATTCTAAAAACATAAGTAGATTTATGGAGTTGAAAAAGCAAAACTCTTATTTAGATGCTAAATATATTTTCTGAGTTGAATTTCCCCCATAGCTTTCATGAACAATTTACCTCTTCTCTTTTCCTTTCTATTAGTAGTTGTGATGCTACTTTATTTTAACGATTTACATGTTAACTAAATGAATTTTATAGAGGCTTCCAACCCTGGTGCGCAGGAAAAAAAAAAAGGAGACATTTTTCTTGGTCCAAGAATTCTCTCCACAGTGCTGTAGAAAGAATGAATTTTGCCTTTGAGCAGTAGTTGTAGAACAAGAATAAAGACTAACAAGTGGATAACAGAGGCACAAGGTAATGTGATGCCCTTAGACAAACTGATATGGATTATAGTGAAACAAGGCAATCTAAATGTTTTATACTTATGCAGTGAACTTTGGGGGTGAAGTGGATGTATGCTGAGATTTTTGTGAATCTTAAATAGCACCATATAATATACCATAAAGTATTGCTGAGAGTTTCAGAGGCTTTCCTTCAAATCCTTACTGAGTTACTGGGCCACACAGCAGAGTGGTAGAGAATAGCAAATCAGTGTTGAGATGTAGAAGCTAGGAGGTCCACTGGCACTCTTGTTCGTGATTTTATTCCATGTAGCCACCTTAACCCTTAGATTTCAAATTCATGCCACAGCAAAACCATAATTATCTGTTGCCAGCTTCTATAGTCACTCATCAACAGCTGAAATTGTGGTGGGGAAATCTGAGAATGGCAAGGAAATATTGCCTCTTGTTCGTTATTAAGTCAGTCTTCTAATTTCTGGGCCAGTTTTTCCTTTTTACAAAATAACCCAAGTACCAACGAACTCCTCTTTTTTTATTATTTTTTTAAGACCTTCAGTATTACAAGCTGTCAATATCCTTTTGGCTCAGTCACATATTTTATTTGGTGGTGTTTTAGTGTTCTCATTTTTTAAAAACTGTTGAGGAGGGGCGCCTGGGTGGCTCAGTTGGGTAAGCGACTGCCTTTGGCTCAGGTCATGATCCCGGAGACCCGGGATCGAGTCCCACATCGGGCTCCCTGCTCAGCAGGAAGCCTGCTTCTCTCTCTCCCCCTGCTTGTGTTCCCTCTCTAGCTGTGTTTCTCTCTGTCAAATAAATAAATAAAATCTTTAAAAAAAAATAAAGCTTTAAAAAAAATAAAAAATAAAAACTGTTGAGGAATAATTGACAAATGTAAGTGTACGTATTTGAAATATAAATGTGATGATTAGAAGTACATTGTGCAATGATTACCAAGATCACATCACTTCATATAGTTAACTATTTTTTTTGATGGTAAGAGTGCTTAAGGTCTGCTCTCAGCAACTTTCAGGTATATGTTATTAACCATAGTCAGCACTGCCATACAGTAGATCTCCAGAACTTACTCTTCTTATGACTGAAAATCTGTACCCTTTGACCTAATATATTACCCCATCTCTTCCATCCCCAGCTCTTGGCAAACCACTATTCTGTTATGTTTCTATGATATTAGCTTTTTTTTTTTTTTTAAGATTCTGCATGTAAATGATATCATGCAGTATTTGTTTTTGCCCATCAACCTTATTTCACTTAGTTCTCCAAGTTCATTCACTGTTGCAAATGATAGCATTTCCTTTTTCCTCATGGCTGAATAATAATCCATTGTATATGTACTATTTGTTTCAAGGTATTTTTTGAGTTCTCTTGATTTTGTCTTTGATCCATTGGTTCCTCAGAAGTGTTTTGTTTAATTTCCACACATTTGTGAACTTTTCCAGTTTTCCTCCTGTCATTGATTTGTAGTTTCATACCATTGTGGTCAAAAAGATAGTTATGATTTCAGTCTTCCTTAAATTTTTTGAGACCTATTTGTGAGCTAATACGTGATCTATCCTGGATAGTGTTCCATGTGTGCTTGGGAAGAATGTGTATTCCATTGCTGTTGGTTGAAATATACTATTATATATCTGTTAGGTTCATTTGGTCTAAAGTATCACTCATGTCTATTATTTGCTTATTGATTTTTCTGTCTGGATGATCTGTCCAATGTTAAATGTGGGGTATTGAAATTCTCTAACATTATTGCATTGCTGTCTATTTGTGCCTTCCGATCTGTTATAATTGTTTAATATATTTAGGTGTTCGATATTGGGTACATAAATAATTGTTCTATCATCTTGATGAATGGGCCTTCATTATTATTATATAATAACTTTCTTTGTCTCTTGTTATAGCTTTTGAGTCGTTTTGTTTTGTCCAACATGAGTATAGCTACTCTCTTCTCTTTTGTTTTCCATTTGCTTAGAATATCTTTTTCTCTTCCTTTACTTTTAGCTCATGAGTGCACTGGAAACTTAAGTAAATCTCTTATGGCATCATATAGTTAGGTCTCATTTTATATCCATTTAGCCACTCTTTTTCTTTTAATTGGAGAATTTAAACCATTTGCCTTTAGAGTAATTATTGATAGATATGGACTTATTGGGCGCCTGGGTGGCTCAGTGGGTTAAAGCCTCTGCCTTCGGCTCAGGCCATGATCTCAGAGTCCTGGGATTGAGGCCCACATCAGGCTCTCTGCTCAGCAGGGAGCCTGCTTCCTCCTCTCTCTCTGCCTGTTTGTGATTTCTCTCTGTCAAATAAATAAATAAAATCTTAAAAAAAAAAAAGATATGGACTTACTAGTTTCTCCATTTTGTTAACTGCTTTCTGATTGTTTTTTTCTTTATTCCTTTCTGTCTTTGTACGTTGATGGTTTTTTATAATGATATGTTTTCTTTTTATCATTTGTATATCTATTTTAGGCTTTTGCTTTGTGATTACCATGTGGCTTTCATAATATATCTCATAGTTACAATAACAGTCTTGTGTAAGCAAGCTCACCACTGAATTCAAAAGTTTAGCATTTCTTTAGCATTTCTTGTAAAGCAGATCTAGTGGTGACAAATTCCCTCAGTTTTTGTTAGTCTGCGAAAGTCTGTATCTCTCCTTCATTTCTTTATCTAACTTTGCTAGGTAAAGTATTCTTGGATGATGGTTGACAGTTTTTTCTTTGAGCACTTAGAATATATCATCCTATATTCTCCTGGCCTGTAAGGTTTTTGCTGAGAAATCTGCTGGTATCAGACTCTTTTCTTTTGCTGCTTTCAAAATTCTCCTTTATTATTGTTATTATTTTTTTTTTATTGTAATGTGTCTCAGTCAAGATTTCTTTGGGTTGAATCTCTTTGGGGATCTTTGAGTTTCATGTACCTCGGTGACAATATCTCTTCAGATTTAGGTGATTTTCAGCCATCATTTCTTTAAATCAATTTTCTATCTCTTTCTCTTTCTCTCTCCTTCTGGGACTCCCATAAATCAAATATTGTTTCAGTTGATGTCCCATAGTTCAAGTAAGCTTTCTTTCTTTTTTTTTTTTTTTTTTTTTTTTTTTTAAGAATTTATTTGAGAAAGACAGTGTGAGTGGCGGGAGGAATACGGGGAGAAAGAGAGAACCTCAGGCAGACTCCCCACTGAGCGTGGAGCCCAATGCAGGGCTTGATCCAAGGATCCTGGAATCATGACCTGAGGTTTAACTGCCTGAGGCACCCAGGTGCCCCTATCAAGGATATTTTTTAAAAGGTGGGGGTACCACTTAAACCTGGTAAGGCAGGCATTAACAGTCCTACTTGCTGAACTGTAAAGCTAAATTCAGTGGCTGAACCAAAGACATTCTACTGTTTGGTAGGAATCAAATCCAGGTCCCCTTTTCTAAGTCTTGGGGCCTGAAAGAACATGAAAGCTCCAGTCCTTCAGTGTTCTGGGCCCAGAGCAGGGACATCCAGTGGTTGCTGGGCGTGGATTGCAAAGAGAAGGGCAACCTGCACACAGTGAGATTGAGGGTGGAGAAGAGGATCCTGGTTCTCCACAGCCCTTGGTGCCCAGCTCTAGCGAAGTAGGTGGAGGTGGGACAATGAGACCCAAAGGAGAGAATCCCCAGTGAGGCAGCTTTCTGCACCTTGTCCCTACCTAGTGCAGTGCGCACACCCATCTGTACACTAAAGGGGTTTGCACATCACCACTGCCCCCCTCCCCCCACACTGCTCTGCAGCCCAGACCAGCAGGCCCTTGTCCTGAGCTCAGGGGCCCTGGAAGGGAGGACATCTGGCCCATGGTGGTCTGAGAAGTGGAAGAGCACTCTGCTCTGTTGGTGCCCACTTGGGGCAGGGTTGCTGAGACTGCTTGTCCCCTATGGCAGTGCCATCTGCACTGCAGAAGGAAGTGTAGGTTGCTTAAACCATGAACTCCAAGCATCTTCTCCCTGTGGGTGAGCCTGCCACCCAACCCATAGGTTCTACCACCATCCCTCCGCTGGGCTGAGTCTGTGCCATCCTCTCTCTTTTTTACATTAATGTTTTTATCCTCTGGAAAATATCAAAAGATCTGTCTTCAAGTTCTCAGGTTTTTTCTTCTGCCTTATTGATCCTGCTGTTGAAGTACTCTTTTGCATTTTTCATTTTATTCATTGTGTAGTAGTCCCCCACCCCCTTGTCTACTGGGGATACATTCTAAGACCTCCAGTGAATACTTGAAACCACAGATAGTACTGAACCTTATATATACTACATTTTTTCTTATGCCCACTTACCTATGGTGAAGTTTAATTTGTAAGTTAGACACAATAAGGGATTAACGACAGTCACTCATAATGAAATAGAACGAGTACAACAGTATACTCTGATAAAAGTTATGTGAATGTGGTCTCTCTCAAAATATTGTATTCAACTCACGTTTCTTCTTATGATGTAGAGGATACAATGCCTACATGATGGGATGAAGTGAGATGAATGACATAAGCACTGTGATGTAGTGCTAAGCCACTGTTGGCTTTCCAGCAGTATGTCAGAAGAAGGATCATCTGATTTGGGTGATCCTGAATCATTGAGCTGTGACAGTGCCAGTGGTTGGATGTCAGGAGCAGACAACATTGATATTTGGGGATCCTTCATAGTTGAAGGGTTTTTTGTTGAAATCTTTTAGAAGAACATTGTAATCAGAAATGGTTGTCTTTGTAACTCATCAAAATATTGCTTAGAGGTTGTAATCCTTTGTGATCATATGGGTGACTTTAATGCATTCCAATACAAAGGAAGATTGTATTCCATAATTTTGTCCTTTAATATTTGTTCAGTTTGATACACATCAGCAAATTTTGGGAATGTCTACATTGCTGGTTCTGCTTCAGTTTCTTCTTCATCTTCGTCTTCTATACATGATTCCAAAAGTTCTTCTAATTCCTCATTTGTCAACACTTCTTGATGGCCTTCAATATGTTCTTCCATTTCATCCAGAATGTTGGCAGTCCCTCTCCAATAACTGGTCTTGCTGTGTGATGATTCTCCTAACTTTGTCATCAGTTCCTGGGAAGCCTTTAAAATTGTCCAAGACTTCACTTGATAAGTTCTAGGAAGCATATACAGTTTCTGGTTTTAATTTATCCATTGCAGCTTTGATGAATGTTACCGTATCAGTAGTAATGAATGATTTCCAGCCCTGCTTTATGTCCAGATTAGGGTCTGCGCTGATTGATGATTGAATGCAATCAAATATGAGGCAGGTGTGTGTGTGGCTTTCACAAAGCAAATGATGCCCTGACCAGGGGGCAGAAGCTGAGATATTTGGAGGTTACAGTGCAACTTCAACATTTTCATTTTCATAGCAAACATATTCAGGATGGCCAGGTACTGGCACTGTTATTAAATACTTCTTCTTCCAAGTATTTTTCTCTCTTTCAGGATGAAGCACTGGTGGAACCATTCCAGAAAAAAGATGGCTGTTTCCCATGCTTTCTGATTATGTTGCCAGAACATGGGCAGATAATTTTTGTTTTTGTTTTTGAGAGTGCATGGGTTCTTTGCTCTGTAGCCTCTGCCTAGGTGTATCTTATGCCTTGCATAAGTGAACTGTGTGGGTACAGAGTTAACCTGCCTTGTTTTATGCCTTGTACTTCCGTGTTTTATGCCCTGGTACCCCTCCTGCACTTTTAAGAAGGTCTGTTCTTTTGGGCATCTCCCAGAAGAGCCTGATTTCATTAGGTGGCATCCTTTCCCTTTTTGTGGGGGAGGGGCAGAGAGAAAGAGAGAGAGGAATCTTAAGCAGGTTCCACACAAGTGGAATGGGCTCGATCTCATGATCCTGAGATCGTGACCTGAGCCAGAATCAAGAGGTGGATGCTTAACTGACTCAGCCACCCAGGCGCCCCAAGTATCCTTTCTCTTTAATCAACTACTTCAACTCTGCTAAAAATGTGGCAGTGGCTTCTTCAATGGGTGGTCTCAGCCTTTCCAGTAATTTTTATATTTTTTAGTCCAAACCTTTCTTAAATCTGTAATAAACATCTGTTACTTGCAGTAAATGGCTTGGTGTCACTTGTTTTAAGAGATTCCCCATCACTGGAGGGGCCAAGCTCCCGCTGTTCCTTCTGCAGAGGTCCTTCGGGTGGCAGTGGTGGTGAGGGTTGTTGGGATCCTCAGAGGCAGAACCTGCCAGGGTCCTCCAGGTCTTTGGAAGCCTACAGGCTGAGCACATTCTGGTGCACCATGCTGCCATCAGTCAAAATTTGCTTTCTGTTCATGTCCTCCACCCAGAAACTTGATGCCTTTCCCATCTTTTTTTTTTTTTTTTTTTTAAGATTTTATTTATGTATTTGACAGAGATCACAAATAGGCAGAGAGGCAGGCAGAGAAAGAGGAGGAAGCAGGCTCTCCACAGAGCAGAGAGCCCGATGTGGGACTCGATCCCAGGACCCCTGAGATCATGACCGGAGCCGAAGGCAGAGGCTTAACCCTCTGAGCCACCCAGGCGTCCCTGCCTTTCCCATCTTAACTTGTCACACATCGTGGCTACAACTTCTGCAGTTCCAGGTGCAACCACAAAGCTAGCACAAATTTCTTGTTCCTTCTTCATAATTTTACGAATGGAAGAGTCATTCTTACTGTAGATCTTAGCAATTTCAGCATATGATTCTTTTTTTCTCAAGTCAAAAACTTTCCCCTTTTCACTTAGAGGAAGTACTTTACGGCTTTTCTTTGGCTTCGCTGAATTGCCACTGTCACTAGTTTTACCCTTTGGGGCGCTTATTAAGTAAAACGAGGATTACTTAGACACACTGTAGTACCTCAACACCCATCTGCTAACGGAGGTGGCTACTCAGTGACCAATGGGCAGATAGTGTATACCATGTGGCTACGCAGGACGAAGGGGGGATGATTCACACTCCAGACCGGATGGAACAGGACAGCTCGAGATTTCATCACACTATTCAGAACAGGGCACAATTTAAAACTTAGGAATTATTTATTCCTGGAATTTTCCATTTCATGTTTTTGGACTGCAGTTCACCGCAGATAATTGAAACCATGGAAGCAAAGCCATGGATAATGGGGGCCTACTGTATTCTTCAACTCCAGAATTTGTTTGGTCCTTTTTTATGATTCCTATCTCTTTGTCAAACTGTTGTTCATGTGTTGCTCTTCCTGAGTTCATTGAGTTACCTACTTGTGTTCTTTTGAATCTTGCTGAGCTTCCTTAAAATGATTATTTTGAATTATTTTTCAGGTAACTCACAGATTTGTATTTTGGGGGCTCAGTAACAGGAAAATTTTCATGTTCCTTTGGTGGTGTCATGTTTCCATGCTTTTTCATGTTTCTGGTGACTTTGCATTGAAGACTGCATTTTGAGGGAGTGGTAACCTCTGATCCAGCTTTTTTTTTTGGCCTGGTTTTGGTGGGAAAGATTTCACCTGAAGGTCCTGTGAGCACACAGGCCAGCTGGGATGCAGTGTCTTTGGTTCCTGGGGAAACACAGTGGCTTACTCTTCATGCAGCCCTGGTAGCTGAGGTCAGTGTTGGTACGGACTCGAGGAGGTCTTCTATGGCCCAGACTGCAGCAGTCCTGTGGGTGGCGAGGGCTGTTGGGATCCTCAGGGGCAAAGGCTGCTGGGTTCCTTCAGTTCTCCTTTTTTGCCCGTGGGAGAAGTTTCTAGCTGAGGGGCTACCTCCTAGCACTTGGCCTGGCATACTGGCGCTCAGAGCAGTAGTGGAGTGGGGTCTTGGAATCATGTGCGTGCGGAACTACCACGGTGCCTGGGTCTGTGGGCACGAGTGTCTGACGTGCAGATATAGGCTGATCTGTGAAACCAGGGTTTGAGTCTCCGGGGCCCCTCTCATTGACTCAGGTGGGGTGGTGGGGAGGGATATAGAGCAGCGCAGGCCCTGGGACGACAGGGTGCAGGGGCGGCTTGGGCCCAAGGGATAGTGTGCAGTCACAGCACAGTGGGGATGGTGGGTCAGAGTCCTCACTCTGGTCCTGGGGGCAGTCTCAGAATAACAGTGGCAGCAGCACATTCCTGATAGAAGCCCACTAAAGCCACATGTTGGGACCCAGGAAGAAGGCTGCAATTGAGTGGGAGCTCGGTGGCGGCGGCGGCGGCTACAATGATGTCAGAGCTGTGAGTTGGGACCTGTGGGGCCAAAGGTCTCAGAGTAGTGGCAGCATGCCCCCAGGGATGGCAGTGAAAGTGTGACATGAGACTTCGAAGGCGGGGCTCAGAGCAGCAACAAGTGTTCCAGTAATGGTGGGACAAACTTGTGACCCCAGAGTGGGGGCGTTGCACAGAGCAGTAGCAGCTCTGGTCCTATATATAGCGGGGTATTGTGGCATCCCGATCTCTGAGAGTGGGGTGTAGCCGCAGCTGGGTGTTTGGGGACCAGTCTCACTGCAGCCACCACACCAGCCCTGAGGAGGAGATGCAGCTGCTGGAATCCATGTTGGTCAAGATTGTGGGGTTCTCAGTAGTCCACAGCCGTGAGGCTTGCTGGGGTTCCCCTCCCCTTCCATTGGGGCGAAATCTCGGTGGGAATCCCTCCCAGTACCCAGGGAGGGCTCTGAGCAGGGAATATGTTCTGTGCTTGTCCAGGTGGCTTCCCTTGGTTTTTCAGCTCTGCAGGGGTTTTGCTGCTGCTTTGTCATCCAGAGTTTTCCCTATTTCAGGGAAACAGAGCTTTCTCCATTTTTGTCATTTTGTAGTTGTTTATCTTATCATTTTTGTTGTTTTTGTGGAAGAGATGAGCCTGGGGTGGCTCGGCCCTCCTGGCTTGCGGACACCACCCCTTCCTAACCCTTTGTAATTGCTCTCTGTTCAGTCTCCACCCTCCTCTTCAATGTGATGTTCCTTCCGTCAAATGGACTTTGTGTTTGGATTTTGCTGAGACTAATCATGCCTGTTCTGATGAGATGATCTTAAACATCAGGAGTACTGCTTTCTGCTGTTTGATTTTTGTTGTGTCCTATTGTCTCTGAGGTATTCAGTTTTGCTAATTCTTGCAAAGAAAATGCTTAAGAGGCGAATGCCATTTAGTATTCCAGAACATCAGCAATATTACTAATATTTTATTTTTGTTATTGTATTATTAATAACATTGTTTTAATATATACTATGATATTAATATTTGTTAGTAATTCTTATTTACAAACAGCCCTGTGTTTTTTCCTTAATCATTAGCTATGTTAATTTCTTTGCTTTCTGATTTTCACTTGTTATGACATACTACCATACTACTTTCTGCTGTATTAGTTCAGATCCCCAGTCTTTTTTTTTTTTTTTAATTTTTTTTTTTAAGATTTTATTTATTTGACAGAGAGAAACACAGCCAGAGGGAACACAAGCTGGGGGAGTGAGAGAGGGAGAAGCAGGCTTCCCGCCGAGCAGGGAGCCCAATGCGGGGCTCCATCCCGGGTCTCCAGGATCATGACCTGAGCCGAAGGCAGTGGCTTAACCAACTGAGCCACCCAGGCGCCCCTGATCCCCAGTCTTTAGAACTGAGATATATGCTGGCACAATTGTATTTTGTCTGTGTTTTGTTTCATGTTTTGGATAAAACACCTCAAAACATATGCTGTGAAAAATGTTTTTGTGAAGTGTCTTTTTGCCTAACAATAGTCCTGTTCAGTGTGCCTCCTGGGGTCAAGTTGTATCTGGACTGAAATGAAAAACCATAGAAGCCACTAGTGTATTACCTATTAAAAGAGATGTATCTTCGAAGACTAGGTTAAGTGGTCATTTCTTATAAAAATAGGACCAGTTGACTTGCTCTTTTTAGTACATCATCATGACTGTTACCCCCCAAATGGTCATGCAAAACAATAATCTGGGGGAGAGGGAAAGAGTGGGTGTTGAAATTATTGAGAGGAAGCAGTAACTGCTGTTTGGCGCAGGCCGCAGGCAGGGTCACCAAAGAAACTGCTTGCTGGGAAGGCTGATAGGATGTGTTGTATTTCGAAGGCAGACTTTTGGTTTCTAAGCTACTGTGGAGAAGTATAAGCTCCTTGAGAGCAGGGACTGTGACGTCTGCATTTTTTATTCCACCCGTGTGGGATCCCAGAAGTGTTCTGTACGTAGTTGAGTCCAGTGTTAGTCAACGAATGGCAGCATTAGGTTTTTTTTTTTCTATAATACTTAAAGTTCCCTCTTCTGCACCACAAATCCGAATTTCAAAGCAAAGCTGCTCGCCCCCACAAAGCTTCCAAAACCCATAAACTTCTGAGTCGAGAGGAGGGGTTGGCAAATGACCACCCTGGGGCCAGATTCAGCCTACTGCCTGTTTCTGTATGGCCTGTGAACTAAGTAGGGTTTTGACATTTTTAAATAGTTGGGGGTAAAAATCAAAAGAGTAATATTACTTCGTAATGTGAAAATAACATGAAATTAAGTTTTGCTTTCTGGAAAGCCTTACTGGAACACAGCCACCATGCTCATTTGCGTCCATATTCTCTCAGGCTGTTTTCGTGTTGCAGTAGCAGAGTCGTCAAGTAGTTGGAATAGAGGCCATCTGGCCAGGAAGGCCGAAAATATTACTGCCGGCCCTTTGAGGAAAAAGTTTGCCAACTCTCCCCCCATCTATAGAAATGTATGAGTTCCATCAGTCAATAAGAAATCGACTGTGGTGACACGATAATCTAGAGCTGGATGATCAGGCACGGTGAGAATTACACCTACCATTGAACACTGTGAAAGCACTTTAATCCATTGTTTATAAGAATCCTGTAGGATAGGGACGATTATCTCCATATTACAGATGGAAAGTTGAGGTACAAAGAGCTTACCTTGGCCAAGACTAAGTAGCAGGAATTCCACACTTAGTCCAGCTAGCTACCCCTCTGCCGCCTCCCCTTAGAGACCTCAGCTCCTCTGATATTCTGAGGACAGAAAGGTTGTCCTAGATAGTATGAGTGTCCTCTTCCTGCAGTTTAAACTAGACATTTTCAATGTTACCCATAGGTATTACATGTCAGGAGATAATTCGATGTTCTTTTTGAATGGAATGTATGAAATTAACTTCAAAGGTAACAAGCCTCCAAGACTTGTTGGAGATGAGGGTCAGTGGGGGAAATGAAAGGTTTTATTTTAAAATTTTTTCACTGTGTTCTCAAGGTGAGGGCTGTAATAAGGCTGGCGAGAGCCTGAGACGTAGAGGGAATTATTTTTATGGACCCTATTTTAATACTTGAGGAAAAGGCTGGTGATTCTGAGACTTCAAGCTAAGTCTGCTTCTGAACCTCCGAGTGTTATCAAGGAAAATTTGTCTGGATTTCTTTAGGGTGAATATAGGAAAGTCATTGTGGAGTCATATAGTATGATTAACAACAAATAAAGACTATGAATCCTTTTTTCTCCTATTGAACAAGAGAACAAAATAGGAGAAAATGTATGCTTCTCTTTATAGCCAGTGGTGGCAGAAGAATTGGAGATTGGACCTTTCCCTCCATGTGTCCATTCCTGCTTGCTGACCCTGCTCCTTCCAACATAAACCTTTCCTTTAGGATTTATTGTTGTCGGTGGGTCCGTGATTCTTCCAGTCATGTAGGCTTGAAGCCTTGGAATTACTTGTGGTTTCCTGTTTCCACTTAGCATTATGTCCTTTGAATATTTTCCAGTCACTGTATCCTTACCCAAGTCAGTTTTCATCCTGCCTACCCAGACTATTGCTAAAATTTAACTGACTCCTCTCTTGCTGTCTCTTCCTGTGTACTACTGTCATTAAAAAAATCTTCCTAAAATGTTGCACATTGATCTCAGAAACCTTCCCATGTCTCCTAGGGTAAAACGCAGGTCTCCATTGGCATTTAAGCCCCTCCACAGTGTGGCTTCCAGCTGCTGTACAACTTTTTTAGCAGCCGTCTGCTCTGGGCTAATCACTATTCTACTCACCCTCACACCAGCATCATGCCTACACCTGCCTGCTTGGGGCCCCAGAAAATTAACCCATCAATCTTGTGCTCTGCTTCTGTTTTTTTTTTTAAGACCTACCTTGACTCCGGCCTGTTCCTTCCCCAACTACCCAGAACTTTGGCAATAAGTTCCTCTATTTGTTCACTCATTGCACAGGTCCGTATTTATTTCCATGTTTTTTTTTTTTTTCTGTAACAAGATTGTAAATTCTTCAAGTGCAGGTTCTTATGGATTGTAGTCCTAGAACCTAACACATAAGGGATGCTCAGTTACAATAACTGTGGTAAACTGCGTTCCATAAGATCAGTAACTTTTTCTGAAATTGCAAAGGGTGGAGAGCTTAAGTTTGACAACTCTCTGAGAAAGGAGTTGCCCTGTGGGCGCAGAGTTATAGATACGGCTGGGCTGTTCCCTTTGCGTTACCGTGTACCAGAAATAGATTTTTAGAGTCTTTGACTCAGTAGCAGTAATGGTTAATCCTTGTCTATACTTGTCTTTCCCTCTAGGTGCCAGGAAGAGCAAACAAATGTTAAGCTCTCCTTCCCAGTTCAGACCTTGCACTGCTGATTAAAAAAAAAAAAAACCTGCTCGAACTATCTTTAGCTTTGAAAAGGTCATTGCTTACTTTTTCTTTGTCTGGAGCAGTCATTTTTCAAACTTCTATGCACAGGTATTCCTTAATACCTTTTTTAAAACTAGTTTTAAAAGGAAACTATAAGCACTGTATATTTAAATCTGTCCCTAAGTTTAAGTATTGGCAAAGGGATATAGTTTCCAGCATAATATAAATATTGACATTTTAAAACAAAATGTTCATTACTCTTTCAGATATGCCCAGTGGAGTTGAGATATAGAAATTCAATACCATCAACCACTATAGAAAATACACAAAGGAAAATAACACAAATATTTAAAATTTTAAGTCTTTCTTTTTTTTTTGAACTTGTATTTTCACTGCAATTTCCTCACAAGATTTTATCCTAATCTAACACAGCAAAACCCTACCATAATACCTACATGGGACCCCCCAAAAAATGCATTGTGAAAATGTGAGATCATACTATTGCAATAATAATGAGGGGGACTGTATATTTTAGTCTGTAATACCAAGGACAAAAGTAAAAGTAATGAAACTTGTACAAACCGACCAGTCACTAAGCTAACTCTAACCACCACCACCAGCAATGCCTTCCACAGAGAAGCTTAGAATGTTTGGCAATAGGAGGCTGGTTTGAGGGATAGGGGTCAGTTCCATTAGATCAGATTTTCATATTCCTGCAGTTGTTTGCCTTAGAATTTTTACTATATATTCTTTTTTAAAAAATATTTATTTATTTATTTGAGAGAGAGAGAACACAAGCAGGAGGGACAGAAAGAGAGGAAAAGAGACTCTTTTTTTTTGTTTGTTTTTTTAAAGATTTTATTTATTTGACAGCGAGAAACACAGTGAGAGAGGAAACACAAGCAGGGGGAGTGAGAAAGGGAGAAGCAGGCTTCCCGCGGAGCGGGGAGCCCAATGTGGGACTCAATCCCAGGGCTCCTGGATCATGACCTGAGCCGAAGGCAGTCGCTTAACCAACTGAGCCACCCAGGTGTCCCTTTACTATATATTCTTATGCTTGAAAGTCATATCAATCACACTGTCATACATTTTTGCAACAAAAATAAGTATATACGTTTACATTTTTATTTTTTTATGATCTTAAACCTGAGCTAAATTTCTTCTGTATTGAGTTTAGTTTATGTATTTGATTAAAATTTAAATATATTTAAAAATTTGATACTTATTTAATGTAAAATTATTGAAAGTCCTCTTTTAATGAGATTATTTTTTCTGATTAGTTTATATAGCCTTGGATAAATGGCATTGCTAGAATGAAGGAGGGTTCACTATTAATTCTATTTCTGTCTTTCTTTTCTATGTCAGTGCTGAAAATGCAGCCCCTAAATAAGGAGATGGAATTTTCCGGATGTAGCTTTATTAAAACAATGTCACTCAATTTTTAAAATTCCATGCCAGAAATCACATTGTGGTTTTAATCATCCTTCAGAACTGACAGCACAATTGGTTTATCGTTCATTTTTTTGTTGAAAATAGAAAATTAGTAGCTGCCTAACATTTAGAAAAGTTTGTTTTTTAGAATTAATTATTCTCAAATTTGGGAATATTAACCCTGAGGGCTTTACCAAGACTATCAAATGATTGTTAATTGTAGCTGTTACTCTTTAATTTAGAAAAGCTTTATTTAATTCAATATATTTAACCCAGTTGAGAAATCCAGTCTGTTACTTTCAAAACACCTTTCAGATATATTCTTTTGAAAGAATTAGTGCTTTAAGTATATTTTCATCTTAATGTTTCATTAAATATATAAATCATGAAAATGAGGGGCTGGAAATTTAATCAGTTTATGGTAAATATCCAATATATACGAAACCAAGTCAAAGATCTACCATCTCATCATTAAATCAAATAACCAGATCAGACCTCCTTTCTGTGTAGAAGAGTCTCACTTGAAAACTCAAATGCTATGTTAATGAATTTTGAAGACTATTATAAAAATCATCAAGAACATCACCAAACACTTCTTGTAAGAAATTACTAAAAGTAATCAAGGCTTAAAATCATATAGATTTAACATAATTTTTTAAGAAACAAGATAAATATACTATTTCTTGTTATTTAACTTGTAACGATTGCAGTTATCTGTAAGCTGAAACTACAAGTTATACATAATAACTTATAGCAAGTAGGATGATAAGATAAGATATTCTTTCAATAAAGCTTTGTATGTATATTGAGCGAAGGTAGGTGTTTGGGTTTTGATAGAATTAGGAATCAAAATATAACATTAAACTTATTAGATACGATCAGACAAAATGTTATAGACTGCTAAAAACTAAGTGGTGTGGCAGCTAGAATCTGATTTATTTTCTTTTAATAATAGGTAGGAAATAATCATCCCATGAGGTTAAATAAACTGAGGTTCATATTTGGAGTAAATATTTCATGATATGGTCAGGAAAAAGTTTTTTTTTTTTTTTTTTTTTTTTTTTTGCAGTCGTTATTCAGTGCATCATGAAAATTCTAGTCATCCTGAAAAATATTTCAAGTTACAATTAAAACGATCAAATTATTCTTGCTTTGACTTCTCAAAAGTACTATACTTTCCAGTCAGTGATTGTTCTAAAGAAGATTATTTTAAATAGCAGGAAAGGTTACTCATGTGAAAATCTGTAGCATTCAGCGTTTCTTACAGGTACTTCCTGCTTTGCTGGTGGGGCTTCCATCTAAAAGGATCTATTTCTTCCATGGCAAGAATTTGAAGGTATAAATTGGCCTATTTGTTAAAAAAATTTTCTTTACCTCCACTGTACCCCGCCTTTTACCACATGTCCAAATTTTGAACATATTCTAATAATTACCCAAACGCCCTGTCTTTAAATCTCCCTCAACAGAAATACGGAATAGGGAAAGTCAGGAAGCCCCTTAGACCTAAATGCTTCAGGGCAGTACAGCCTAGTGTAGATTGAAGGTGAACGATGTGCCTCCGAGTAAAGGAAATACTATGAATATAATGTTTTGTTGTTTTTCAGACTGCTCAGTTTGAAGGAAGGGTATGTATGAGAGGAAAGAATTTGGAAGAAGATTCCTTTAAATTACCCTTGCTCAAGGACCCCTCGAAAAGTTTTAGGGTACCCCTCTTTGGGTTAAACATACCCCATATGAAGGCCTCTTTCTGTCCAGTGTGTTGAAAAGTTCTACCCTTATTTCTGTGTGTTTATAAAATGTTTCCATCAATGATACTGTGGGGTTTTTTGAGTCCACATTTGATAAAAGTTCTTATTTAGGACTTCTTAGTGAGCACTGAGAAAACTAGGTTAATCTTTTGTAGGGGGGTGTAAAACAAACTAACCTGCTCTCCCTCATTAATGTCATAAAGCTTATCCATCAACCAGCCAACACCAAGCCTTTTGAGTTCCCTTTATCAGATAATGTCAAGAACACCTGGGTTAACGTTCTTCCCACCTCAGTCTAGTGCTTATTCGGTGCTGAGCTGTGTTGAAACTGTACACACACTGGGTGGAATGTTATGAAACAGTTTTCAGTGCAGACAGCTGAAACCTGACCACTTTCTCTGTTGAGTGTTTGAGCGATTACACTGTACTTCTGCTAGCTTGCTTAAAATGTATAAGGGGCCCCTCAGGGAACAATGACCATGACTTTTGTTCATTCTGTGTATAGAGCGAGAAGAATGTGGGAACTACAAACAGTCACTTGATGATTCAAGAAATTCAGGAAAGACGGGTAAAATATAATAAATTAAATCTTAAGTCTAACATTTGTGTTAAATCCTGCATTCCTTATACAGGCAACTCTCTTGCGTTCTGTCAGTGTTTGGGGAGAAGCAATGGGAAGAGAGCTTTTTGAAAATTAGATGTAGTAAAGTTCCGACTTGCAATTTAAAGCCTAAGTGATTTTTTGCTTGAATTATAAGATCAATGTAATAAGAGTTTTAAATGCTGTCTTAGATACCGTAGTTCTTTATTCTTGAGAAAGATTATTAATCCATTCGAACATTGCACTCTACTACAACAATTTTTATGGTCTTGCTGAGTAAAGTCGTTTATTCCAAGGCTCTATTTGACTGTCATGTTTGGGGAGAGAATTTACTACTGTTGCTCAAGGTAGAAGGGAAGAGAATAAGAGAAGCATTAGGGATTGCTGAAGGCTAAGAGGAATCTCTATGCAAAGGGGAAAAAGTTGGGGACTATATAACCGGAATGCCTCAGCCATTGTATAACCCCCTAAGCTTGTGTCCTTGGTCTTCACCTTGCTTTACTGTCTCCTTGAGAGACACAAGATTTTATCATCTCCCTGCAGAAAGTTCCTAAAATCTGTTGCCCTGACCCCTCCTTTGAGTTCCAGAAGTTCTTTACCAGCTTGCTGGGTATTTTATGCATGTTACCAGCATCTTAAATTTAATACCTTAAGAAATAAAATGTGGTTATCCTTCCATCTCTACCCTCTTGCCTATACTTCTGTCACCTGCTCATCACTCACATTCCACATCTGTGGCAAAGCTGCCAATTGCCTGTTCTTTATGCTTATGGGAATGCTTCGTTTGTCACACTGCCGTGTGCTTTGGCTTTCTGCCCTGGAAGGCAGCCTGGATGTCATTATCCTTTGCATCTAGGATGAAAAGTTTGCGAATGAAGCTGGAGGAAAATGTTTTGCTTTCAGGAGGTGATACCAGAGCCTACTTGAATCAGCTCTTCCCTCTATTGGTCCCAAGTATATAGGGTCATATATCTGCCTGGTACATCTGTCACCTCTACAAGGCTCTGGACTAGTTTGCTGTAGCCCCTTGAGGGGAAAGGCTTGGCCATTGACTCCTTGCCATATACATTTCATCTCATTTGCTGGAATAGATGGGCTTTGTCACTACTCCATGATCTTGGGGGAGCTAGGGGGCTGGTTGTGGAATCAAGCCCTGCCTCAGGCTCGGTGCTCAGGCGGCATCTGCTTGAGAGTCTCTCTCTCTCCCTCTTCCTTTCCCTCTGCCCTTCCCCCAGCTTGTGCACTCTTTCTCAAAATAAAATCTTCTTTAAAAAATTCTAGTTAACATACAGTGTAATATTTGTTTCAGTTGTGCTTTATATCTAAGTGCATCTCTTTAGGTTTCTAGCCTTTGAACCATTCTTGAGCAAGGAGGGGGTACATAATTAATTTTTCTTTCTGATTTCTTTCTGATTAATTTTTCTTTCTCCTTCCTCATGTATAATTAAGGCAAACTCTTTCTGATATCCCCTAGAACTCTTGTCTTCTTAAAAATCCCTTTTTTAAGGCAAATGCTGAATGAGTTCTTGTGTGGGCTGTCTGACATGTAGATGATATGTTTGGGGGACCTGTGCACGCAGTGCTCGCCCATAACTGCCCAGTTTCAGGCTTGGTGTGTGTGACTCTGATGAGTAAGTTATGAATATCCTGAGAGCTGTGGCTGCCTCCGTCACTCTGTCCTCCTCCAGCACTCATCCAGATCTCATACAGACCCTACCATGTGGGGATCACACCTGAAAAATGTGCAGGGCTTCCTTGGAGTTGAGTTGTTCTTGGACAACAGTGCAGAAATCTTTTCCTCAGCCTTGTTCAGTAGAAGAGGTGCAAATAAGCATAGTCTCATATTTTTTGGAAACTTTTAGATAAATACTTCTAAAAAATTATTCTGCACTTGGTAATTGCTAGGAGGTTAGCCACTTTTTAAAAAAATTCAGTAATGTATCATCCATAATTGTGTATATTCAGCCAACAAATATTAAGTATTTCATTCTAATTCAGAAAATAAGGCATAAACATGGAAAGATAGCTAACTTAAAATAACTACTAGCTAACCAAGTAGCTAACCGTGAAATAAGTTTCAAAAGGGCCTACAGTGCAGCCTGGTGGATTTTTTGGTTTGTTTGTTTTTAAAAAATATTTTATTTTTTCGGTGTTCCAAGATTCATTTTTTATGTCCCAGACCCCTCCCCTCCGAGACCCTCAGTTTGTTTCTGAGTCCAAAGTCTCTCATGTTTCATCTCCCTCTCCGATTTACCCTACTTCTCATTTCCTTTCCTTCTCCTACTGCCCTCCATATTACTCCTTGTGCTCCACAAGGAAGTGAAACCATATGATACTTGACTTTCTCTGTTTGGCTTATTTCACTCAGCATAATCTCCTCCAATCCAGTCCATGTTGCTTCAAAAGTTGGGTATTCATCCTTTTTGTTGGAAACGTAATATTCCATTGTATATATGGATCATATCTTCTTTATCCATTCGTCTGTTGAAGGGTATCTTGGCTCTTTCCACAGTTTGGCGATTGTGGCCATTGCTGCTATGAAATTGGGGTACATATGGCCCTTCTTTTTACTACATCTATATCTGGGGTAAATAGTACAATTGCAGGGCCATAGAGTAGCTCTATTTTTGATTTTTTAAGGAATTTCCATACTGTTCCAAAGTGTCTGTGGAAACTTGCATTCCCACCAACAGTGTAAGAAGGAGAGGGTTTCCCTTTCTCCACAGCCTCTCCAACACGTTTCCTGTCCTGTTAATTTCGGCCATTCTGACTGATGTAAGGTGGTATCTCAATATGGTTTTTATTTGAATTTCCTCATGGCTAATGATGATAAACATTTTTTCATGTGTCTGTTAGCCATTTGTGTGTCTTTGGAGAAGTGTCTGTTCATGTCTTCTCATTTTCTGACATGATCATCAATTTTTGGGGGTGTTGAGTTTGAGGAGTTCTTTATAATTCTTGGATATCAGCACTTTGTCTGTACTGTCATTTGCAGATATCCTCTCCCATCCCGTGGGTTGCCTCTTTGTTTTGTTGACTGTTTCCTTTGCTGTTGCAGAAGCTTTTTATTTTGATGAAGTCCCAAAAGTTTATTTTTGCTTTTGTTTCCTTTGCCTTTGGAGACGTGTCTCGAAAGAAGTTGCTGTGGCTGATGTCAAAGAGGTTACTGCCTTTGTTGTCCTATAGGATTTTGATAGATTCCTATCTCACGTTGAGATCTTTCATCCATTTTGAGTTTATCTTTATGTCTGGTGTAAGAGAGTGGTCAAGTGTCATTCTTTTATACTTAGCTGTCCAGTTTTCCCAGCACCATTTATTGAAGAGACTGTCTCTTTTCCACTGGATATTTTTTTCTGCTTTGTTGAAAATTTTTTGACCATAGAGTTGTGGGTCCATATCTGGACTCTACTTGTTCCATTGGTCTATGTGTCTCTTTTTGTGACAGTACCATGCTTTTTTGGTGATCATAGCTTTGTAATAAAGCTTAAATCAGATAACGTGATTCCTCCAGCTTTGTTTTTCTTTTTCAACATTTCCTTAACAATTCGGTCTTTTCTGATTCTATATAAATTTTAGGATTGTTTGTTCCAGCACTTTGAAAAATGTTGGTGGAATTTTGATCGGGATGGCATTGAAAGTATAGATTGCTCTGGGCAATATAGACATTTTAACAATGTTTATTCTTTTGATCCATGAGCATGGAATACTCTTCCGTCTTTTTGTGTCTTCTTCAATTTCTTTCATGAGTGTTCTGTAGTTCCTCAAGTACAGTTCCTTAACTTCTTTGGTTAGGTTTATTCCTAGGTATCTTCTGGGTTTTGGTGCTACAGTAAATGGAATCAATTCTCTGATTTCCCTTCCTATATTTTCATTGTTAGTGCATAAGAACACAACTGATTTCTGTGCATTGATTTTGTATCCTGCCACATTACTGAGTTGTATGAGTTCTAGTAGCTTGCGGGTAGAGTCTTTTGGGTTTTCCATGTAAAGTATCATGTCATATGCAAGGAGAGTTTGACCTCTTCTTTGCCAATTTGAATACCTTTTATTTCTTTTTGTTGTCTGATTGCTGTTGCTAGGACTTCTAACACTATGTTGAAAAATAGTGGTGAGAGTGGGCATCCTTGTCTTGTTCCTGATCTCAACAGGAAGGCTGTCAGTTTTTCCCCATTGAGAATGATATTCGCCGTGGGTTTTTCATAGATTTTATGAGATTGAGGAATGTTCCCTCTATCCCTATACTTTGAAGAGTTTTAATTAGAAACGGATACTGTATTTTGTCAAATGCTTTTTCTGTACCCATCGAGAGGACCATGTGGTTCTTTTCTCTTATTGATTTGTTCTATCACATTGATTGATTTGCAAATGTTGAACCACCCTTGCATCCCAGGGATAAATCCCATCTGGTCGTGGTGGATAATCTTTTTAATGTACTGTTGGATCCTATTAGCTAGAATCTTGTTAAGAATCTTAGCATCCATATTCATCACGGATATTGGTCAGCCTGATATTTAAGAGCAGAAGGGTTTGGAGTTAGATCTGGGTTTTGATCTTGCTTCTGACACTTGTGGTGTGACAGAGGCAGCTTACTTCATCTTTCTACTTCCAGTTTTCCCTATAAAGCTTTCTTTGTAGGCTTCTTGTAGGAGTTAATGAGCTAATATCTGAATCATGCCTAGTGAATTATGGCTGATTTAGCTAGAGTATCATAGAGTAAAACTCAAATAAAACATCTTCAGAATTCATCATGGCGCTAAAGGGTCTTAAGCATGGCCTACTAGATGCAAGGCCACAAGTTTAGCTTCTTAATTTTCTGACTAAGGGATGAGTGATCCCAGAACCTGGAATGGCATTGAGGTTGGCAGCTCTGATTGTTAAAATCAGGGGAATGTGGGATAGGAGGGAAGCTAGGGGCCAGATCAGCAGACCCGTGCTGTATCAGTTCAGCAGAAGGCCAGTTCACACCAACCTCCAAACAAGTAGATTGAGTTACCAAAATGCTAACCACCCATTAAGTGGAGGTGATGGAGAAGTAGCATGATTACAATCCATGCTATGATCATGGAACACAGAAGATCTGAAAGGAGCAGAATCAGAGATGAATAGACTAGGAGCCAGAGAAGACTTCCTCTAAGTGAAAACACAAGTTAAGTCTTAAGGAACAAAGCAATAGACATTAAAAAAGAGAAGAAGTAATAGTTATGAGGCAGCAGAAACAGTGTGTTGTGAAAAACAAAAACATGGGAACCAAAAACCAACTTGATTATCTAAGATAGTTTTTTTCCCAGTGGAGTTCTGTTTTTTTCCCTTGCACGAGGACCCAGATTTTAAACCTGTTCTGGACTCTCAAACCGACCATGGTAGCTCCATCATATGCTTGGCTAACACGGACCCAGATTACACCTGGTGAGAACTGTTCTTGAAGTTTTGTCTCAAAGCCCTGAGCACGAAGCTTTTAAGAACAGTGATATTAGATCCCGCTCTGAGCTGTCTTCTCAGATTTCCACTAGACTGGTTCTACAGCAAGTGCTCGTAGGGGTGGGGAGTTCCCCATCCCACTCACGTGTATTCCCGCTGAAAGGAATTGCTCTCTCTAGCTTCCTACACACAGCAGATAGCTTAAAAGGCAGTCTTTTGTTAGACCTTTGTAGAAAGATTAATGGATACCAGGGAGTTTCATCTTGGTGGCTCTCAATCTAATCTATCATCAGAATTGCTTGAGGAATTTTTAATGCAGAGTCCCAGGTACTCCTACAGATTCTACAGTGGAGCCTGGGTTTGTATTTAAAAAAAATCTTCCAACAGGGACCCTGGTCATCCGCCAGATCGTTGAGAAGACAGACCCTGGACTGTCTGTCCCCTGAGGATAGCTGATAGAATCTGACCAATCGCCGTTCCTGAGAATGAATAACCAAAATCCACAAGTCACTTTGAGCACATTTGGCATGGAAGGGATAAGCGCTATGCTCCTGCTCGGAGGACAGCCGCATTTCTCCTTGAACCCAGAGGCAGTAAAAACCAGCCTACAGAGAGGCGGAAGCAGCACGCACGCAGAGCTTGGAGAGGAGACCCGGCAGAAGCCTGCCGGCAGCTTTCCATTTCCTCTGACTCCCTGAAGCCTGGCCACCCGCCTGTCTTTGCTTCTATGAGGTTCCTTGATGCTGTGATAAATTCCCCTCTCAGGCTGAAGCCAACACAAGTTGGCTTCTGTTACTTGCAACTGAAGAGCCCAACTACCAGTCTAACGGAAGTCGCTTCTCTAATAGAAGAACAATCAAAGCGCAGACTTTAAACACACCGTGCTATGAAATCTCAACTTTCTTCCTGAACGCGTCCGGAAATGGGCTCAGGGGAGGAAAAAACAAAACACTCTTACTGTTGAGTAGCTTATTCAGTGATTACCTTGGTACAAGGCATACTCCTTTATGAAAAAAAGAAAGAAAAAGACACGATATTGATTGGAAGAAATGAAAGGCAGCACAGAAGGCACATTAACAAGCAGGGCCCAGATAGGCCTCCCTAAGGGAAAAGGAAATACAGCTAATTTGGGGGCACAGATGATCTGTACCTTCTGCCTCCCCCTCACGGAATCAGTCTACGGCTGGCAGAGGTCTCTGTTCTGGGCCAGGATTTTTGACTAGTTGGGTTGAAACAATCAGCGCTGCCTAAGAAACAAATAGAGCACAGCTGTTCTCAAACAGGTGAGGTGAGCTACTCTTTCCCAAAGGGAGCCATCCTTGCCAAGCCAGGATGTCCCGAGGGCCTTCCTGCATGGGGCGCTTAAATACTCCCCTAGTCTCGAACAGCAAACAGGGTCAGCCCTCCTGGCCACCACCACACACCTAAAAACCAAACGGAGACCTTCAGCCAGTCAGGGGACTAGGAATGTAAAGCAGCATATTTTGGGTGGGTCTGTGCGCTCACTACTCAGCCTGAGGCCCGGGAGGCCCCTTGGGCCAAGCAGCCCTGCTCTCCCAAGTCCTGTATCCAGGGAGCAGCCCTAGAACCCAGACAGCAGGTGCCCGCCCGCTGAGATGAGAAAGGGCCAGAGCCGTTCTGAAGCCGAAAAAGCCATCCCTAACATAATGTTGTTACACGCCATGCTGGTGGTCTTCACATTATTTCCCAGAATTCCCAGGGATTGACAACACGCTGGAAAAAGAGTGTGGGGCTGAGTCTCCTCCTTTCCAACCGAGCGGTTCACTGGGCTTCCTGTCCTGTTGCCTGCAGGATGGCTGTAGCTACTAGGACTAAGAGCTCATGCCGAGCGTGTGGGTCCATGAGGGCACGTAGGCACACGCACTGTGCTGGCTGTTTCGGATGCCTCAGCTTGATTCCTTCCAGCAAGTCCGAGTGGTGGATTCCGTTACTATTATCTCCGTGGCATAGTTGAGGAAACAAAAAGTATCTTGTCCAAGGTCACAAAGCTACACAGTGGTAAAGCCAGGAGTTGAATCCAGCTTCCTCAGACCCTGGAGCCTTGACTGATACTGTCCCTGGGATGGACCTCGGGAAAAACCATCCGAGGAAAATTAAAAAAAAATGTGAGCCTTTCACTAGAGCGGTCATTCTCAACCTTGCCCACACATTAGAATCACCGAGGAAGCTTTAAAGATGGCGAGTGCCACGCTCTTGCCTCTGGAGACACTGACTTAAGGGATCTGGGGAGAAGCCTGGACAAGGGGATTTGTTTGTAAAGATTGAGAGCCTCTGCCTTAGAGAAACAGTGATAGGAATTCAATAATTAAAATTACCTGTCAACACTGACTTGAGGGTGTCAAAGATAGGAATTCCCCTCAGGGCAAATTACTCAGCTGATGGTATAAAAAGTGTCCTTTAAGAAGGAGAAAGAAACACCATGAAACTATAGCTCTGGAGCATGGTGGAGAAGATTCTTTTCTCCTTTACCTCCATAGCTCAGCTATGAACTTGAATGTACTCTGTGGTCACTTACTTGGTGGGGCTGACACAGAGGGTAGCGACCATGTAGGGGAGACTAGGAAAGAAGGAAAAACTGTAACCTGGAGATCAGGGCCTACCATCTGTGATTCTGGCTTTTATGTACTCAGTGCAGGGTCAGGATAAGCTGAGGTGGGTGAAGCCTTGAGGACAAAATTTAAGGGGACTCAGAACAAAACCGAAAATCTCATCATGTGTTGTCAAGATAAGGAATTTTTTAGTGCCATATTAAAAAAAAAAAAAATGGGGTGCCTGGGTGGCTCAGTGGGTTAAAGCCTATGCCTTTGGCTCAGGTCATGATCTCAGCGTCCTGGGATCGAGTCCCACATTGGGCTCTCTGCTTGGCAGGGAGTCTGCTTCCTCTTCTCTCTCTGCCTGCCTCTGCCTACTTGTGATCTTTCTCTGTCAAATAAATAAATAAAAATCTTAAAAAAAAAAACATGAAAATCAGGGCAAAAATCCATGGTGAACGTAATGTCAAGAATTTCAATACAGGCAGTATCCAACAGGGCTGTGGTGGGGCAGGGAGGGCTGGGGGTATTGTTGGAGGGCATAGTGCAAGTGAGTGCAGAGTTGGATCTCCTATCTTTATTTAAAATGGACTTTTTTGGGCATTGATCTTGATTTTTAAAGTTTTTGCTTGAAAGCGTTATTTTTCTTAAATTTTTTGCCCCACCATGAGTCCCAGTAAACATTCCTGCAAGGGGAGTAAACCTTTTTTGGCTTATTCAGATCCTTCTGTATTGAGGGAGGGGAAGATTACAAAAGCATCAGAAGAACAATAGTCTCCCAGAGGTTTGATGGGATTTCCTGCACCCGGAGGACCTCGACAGAGAAAGAGCCCCATTGTTCAGAGCCCGCAGGTAAGGAGGGGGGGGCGAGTGGAGACCTAAGCTGGGGAGGCTCCTGTCAGCCCCTGTGCTGAGGGCAGGCCTCTGTTCCTGTCTCTGCTGACTCACTTGGCTGGGAGAACACAGCGCCCCCTCACGCAGGATCCTAACTCTTCCCTTTGTCAGTTAACCTGTTTAACCTTCAGATCCCTTATCTGTAAAATAGAGTTAATAATATATTCCTCACAGGGGTAATTTGGGGATAGATGAGGTAATATCTATAAAGCATTGTGCATGCTGCCTGGTACATTCTAAGTGCTAAGACGGCACTTATAAGGTGACTCCATTTTCTAAGTCTGTTCTTGAAGCTCTAATTCTTTTCTCAGTCCACTTTTGGAGCATTTCACTGCTCGCTGGTGACTCACCAGAGAATAGGCCAAATCAGTCAGCTTCGTGGCTTGTTAATAAATCTGGGCGGTTGTCACTAACATGGGTCAGGATTAGAGAAGGCCTGGAGAGGCCTGGATTCTAGTCTCGCCTGTAGGACTTACCAGCTGTGTGGTCTTAGGCCTACCTCTATGCGTGTCAGGGCCTCTTTCTTTCTTTATTAAATGAGCAAAATTTGGACTATGGAGTAAACTACATATCTGCTACACTTTTACTTCAAGCAGAGAGACAAGGCATTAACTCTGGTACTGACTTTATTACTTTCCAACAGGGAACAGGGGGTAATTTTAAGAAGTATTGCTCAGGGAAATGTCTCCCTCCTGATCCTGCCTAGAATTACTTCTCCTGTTGTCCCAAGTTTGTATTTTTTTTTTTAAGATTTTATTTATTTGACAGAGAGAAACACAGCCGGAGAGGGAACACAAGCAGGGGGAGTGAGAGAGAGAGAAGCAGGCTTCCCGCCGAGCAGGGAGCCCGAATGGGGCTCGATCCCCGGACTCCAGGATCATGACCTGAGCCGAAGGCAGATGCTTAACAGCTAAGCCACCCCAAGATTGTGCATTTTGATCTTCTCAAATGTCCCATGTAGTTACACATCTTCCATGGGTAGGTGTTCGAATGATCACTTCTTTTTCTCAAAAGTCTTTTAGTAATTCATGAGAATGTTTTGTCTTTTTGGCTGTGATTATTTACAATTCAAACTGTAAACGCAGTCATTGTCTAGTCATAGTTATAGAGTAATGACCAAGACCATGGGCTCTGATACCAGGCTATGTATAGCAGTAAATAAGTAGGGGGACACCACAACCCTGATATCATAGGATCATGGTGAGAAATAAAAGAACTAATGCTTATCAAGTGCTTAAAATAGTGCCTAGTGCATAGTAAACACTTAATACATGTTTGCCATTATCGTTTTGACCTCAGTTTGTGTAAGCTGTTACACTGGTCTGTGCAGTTCTGAAACTTAAAGCTTATCCTCGGGGACAGTGCCTGTGAATCCAAATACGGTCCCTATTACGCTTTCTTCAAACTTTTTTCTCAATTTTTTTCTTCGTCTCTTCACAATGGCAATGGGAAGGATTATATGGACAGACTATTCCAGGAAGTCTTTCCCTCTTGGTGCCAAATATCCATCATTTCTCGTCTTACCTCCCAACCCACCCACTGGTTGCGGCCTCTGGCAAGTCTATCATTTGGCAGTCCTGTATCCAGGATGACTCATCTGCAGTAGTACTCAATAAGTTATGAAGAATGCAGAGAAATACAAATCAAAGCCACAGTGAGAGACCCCAGTTAGAATGGCTACAATTAACAAGACAGGAAATGACAAGTGTTGGCGAGGATGCAAAGAAAGGGGAACCCTCTTATACTGTTGGTGGGAAGGTAAGCTCGTGCAGCCGCTCTGGAAAACAGCATGGAGGTTCCTCAAGAAGTTAAAAACAGAGCTGCCCTATGACCCAGCAACTGCACTACTGGGTATTTACCTCAAAGATACGGATGTAGTGAAAAGAAGGGGCACATGCACCCCAATGTTCTTAGCCTCAATGTTCACAAGAACCAAACTGTGGAAGGAGCCACGATAACCTCAATACATGAATGGATAAAGAAGATGCAGTCCATATACAATGGAATATAACTCATCCATCAGAAAGGATGAACACCTACCATTTACATCGATGAGGATGGAACTGGGGGGATTACACTAAGTGAAATAAGTCAATTAGAGAAAGATAATTATCTTATGGTTTCATTCATATGTTGAATATAAGAAGTAGCACAGAGGATCATAGGGGAAGGGAGGGAAAAATGAATGGGAAGAAATTAGAAAAGGAGACAAAGCATGAGAGACTCTTGACTCTGGGAAACAAACTAGGGTTGCAGAAAGGAGTAGCGTAGGGGGATAGGGTAACAGGGTGATGGGCATTAAGGAGGGCACATGATATGATGAACACAGGGTGTTATACACAACTAATGAATCAAGGAATAATACATCAAAAACTAATGGTGTACTATATGTTGGCTAATTGAATTTAGAATAGAATAGAAGAATAGAATAGAATAGAGGTTGCTGTAAAGAGGTTGCTGAATAGAGTTTGCTGTAAAGTTCTGATAAATCAGAACATGGACATTTTGGGCTAGCTGATAACAGGATGATCAAGTTAGAAGCGTGGTGTAATTGATGGGGAGAGAGATGTAGCCAACAAGTATTAGTTGAGCACCTGCTATGTGCTGGCTTGTTTGGAGAAGCAAACAAGAGTTTGTCATAGACCTTGTCCCTGGATTTTGCATCTGAATAGTCAGACATGCTGTAGAGAATGATGTGGCTGATTCTTAGTACAGTATTGCAGCAATGTATTTCATGCTGTCTCAGGCTTTCCTTAGATTTATAAAATGAGAAAATACTGTATAGGATCCTTATTATCTTACTTTCTGCTGTTTCTTGTGTAGGAATTAATAAAACTCTACCATGATCTGTACCAATACATATTTGAAGATCGAAATTATTTTGAATCAGAATTTTACAATAAAAATCTAACAGAAAAAAATATATGTTATGAAATCAGAGTTGATAAAGACTCCTGCGCTCTTATTTTAAAATGACATTTTTATTTTAAAAGGAATGTGTGTTAATGTACAAACTTGAGAAATATAGAAAAATATCAAGAAAATTTTAAAAATCACTTATTATCCCAAAGATGGTTAGCCTCCAATTTCTGTTCTGTGTTTGGAATAACTGTGCAAGTGCATACCATTTAAGAAATGACAAAGCATTTTTATCAGAGGATCTCCTGTGATCTTGACAGCAGTTCTGGGGTGGGCACTTTATATTCTAAAGGGAAACTCAGCGGGTGCCTGGGTGGGTCGGTGGGTTAAAGCCTCTGCCTTTACCTCCGGTCATGATCTCAGGGTCCTGGGATCCAGGCCTGCATAGGGCTCTCTGCTCTGCAAGGTGCCTGCTTCCTCCTCTCTCTCTCTCTCTGCCTCTCTGCCTACCTGTGATCTCTCTCTCTCTGTGTCAAATAAATAAAATCTTTAAAGTAAAATAAATAAACTCAGCATTGAAAGGCTGACACTTGGTCAAGTTCAGAGAGTTGGTGAATGCAAGAACCAGAGTTTATGCTTGAGTCTTTAACTTCAAACTCAATATTCTTATCAGACGCAGCAGAGTAAATATTGTATGATTCTTTTATATGAAGTTCTAGAAGAGACAAAACTAACCCATGGGAATAGAAGCCAGATCACTGGTTTCCTGGGTGGTGGGGGTAGGGTGGGGCTGGGGGAATGAAGAGAATGGGACAGAAGGCATTTCTGGGGGAGTTAAAATGTTTTGTACTTTGATTTGGCTGTCACTTCCACAGATATATGTATTTGTCAAAACTCATCGAATTATACGTTTTAGATCTGTACCTATCACTGCGTGCATATTATACTTCAATTTAAAAAATCATTTTTTTAATTTTAAGTGTTAGGATATTAAATATGGAAAATGGGCAATACTGTAATCCCTTTATAATGCAAAAATATCGCATTTTTCATATAAACTTTTTTTTTTCTTTAAAGATTTTATTCATTTGACAGAGAGAAGCACAGCCAGAGAGGGAACACAAGCAGGGGGAGTGAGAGAGGGAGAAGCAGGCCTCCCGCCGAGCAGGGAGCCCGATGTGGGACTCGATCCCGGGTCTCCGGGACCATGACCCGAGCCGAAGGCAGTCGCCCAACCAACTGAGCCACCCAGGTGCCCCTAAACTTTTATTTTTATTTTTTTCATATAAACTATTTTAATTATCAAAGTGGTCATCTTCCCTTTCCTGTCATATTAGGCTTCTGTGGCTACTGTAACAAATCACCACACACTTAGTGGCTTGAGACAACCTAAATTTATTGCCTCCCAGTTCTAGAAGTCAGAAGTCAAAAATGGGTCTTGCTGGGCTAAACTCAAGGTGTTGGCGAGGCCTTGTCTCTTCTAGAGGTGCAGAAAAATGGCTCAAAAAGAGGGTTTATAAATGACTCCTAAACATAGAATATCAGGTGTATGTTTAAGACAAGGTTCTCAGCCACATTAACAATCAAGGGAAATTAAAAAAAAAAACAGTGCTGATCAATAGGAAAATAGATTGTGATCTAGTCATATGATGGCACGCTATACAGATATGAAAATAGTTCAACTACAAATATAAACAATGGATTGTAGATATACTCAGATATAATACTGAATGAAATTAGCCAGTCACAGAAAACCACATAGTGCATGATTCCGTTCAGGTAAGGTTAAAATAAGAAGTGCAGCCCTACACCATAGTATTGAGGGATATATGTGGTTAGATAATAGGAATATAAAGAGAAGTGAAGCAGCCAGAACAAGGAAGAAGAAGGAGAATGAGGGGTGGGGGTGGGGGGGGTGCATGGTTTTTGGGAGAAAGATGAAAGGGCTTTTGGGGTGCTGGTAATTCCTATTTATTGACCTGGGTGGTGCTTATATGGGTATTTATCTTGAGATAATCGTTATGCTGTATGTTTTTGTTTTGTGCACTCCTTTGTATGTGCACTCTATCTCACAATAAAAAACAAAAACAAAAACCACCGTAAAGATGGTTCAAGATGAAAAGGGAAAGCAGAATTCATTAGGAGGCATCCAAGAACCCAGGATGATACTGGAACAATGAAGCACAAAATTTAACTTATCGTTTGTAGGGGCCCATGCAAAATGGAAAACATGTTGTACTACGTAACTCCTATGGTCTGATAAAAATAACCACACGTTTGCCTGGAGAGACAAATATTTCTCTGACTCTAAATTGTGGGCAGAGTGTTATGCTTATTATATAAGGTAAGAATGATGTATTCAGTTGCAGGTTTTCTGAAGACCATGAAATGTTCCTTAAAAGGACATTACTTAACTGAGTTCTTGATAAAAGCTGAGAGCATGGCATTAAATCTCAGCTCATCGAAGGCATTTCTGAAGGAATCTAAGTTGACACAGTCCTGTGACTTTCTAGGGCAAGGACATAGCAGTCCTGCAGGATCTAAAAGAATTCCAGCTGTTTCTTGCACGCAATCTTCTATACTCTTTTGCATGTACCCTCACAGAGAAGGGTCAGTGTCCCAGGCTGCCTTTGAAAGAAGCTTTCCTTAGACCCTTAATCC
The DNA here is from genome assembly GCA_004023965.1 of Spilogale gracilis. Classification (NCBI taxonomy): domain Eukaryota; kingdom Metazoa; phylum Chordata; class Mammalia; order Carnivora; family Mephitidae; genus Spilogale; species Spilogale gracilis. Next base: position 92,688 of record PITA01003063.1, on the reverse strand, counting down.
AGGCCTGGCTTTCTCCCCAGGCTCTTGGCTTTCTCTTCTTTGACCTTGACCTCTACTTGGCCTTGACCACAGCTTTCTCTTGCAGAGCATGCCTGACTCAACAGGTTAGGGTGGGACTAGTAAGGGTTTCTAAGCGTGACTAGCTCTGCACAGGGTACTGAATGCAATGCGCACAGTAACTTCTTACCTCTCCCTCTTCTCCCGGGGAACCGCACCCCTCATCCCCCAGCTCTGCAACACAGCGGAGTGGTCCAAAGCCTGGCCTTTGGGCTCAGACACTACCGGTGTGAATCCTGACCCTACACTTAATGGACATATCCTGTGTCTCATTTCTCCCTTTGTAAAATGGTGAAAATTATACTATTCACCTCATGTGTAAGTTAAACCCCATACAGTGGAGAGACTGTATCGCGTTGTGATTGAAGGCATAGACTTGGGAACCAGAGTGCTTGGCTTCACATTCCAGCTCTATCCCTTACTAGCCATGTGCTCTGGGACCAGTTTCTTAGCTCTTCTGCTTCAGGTGGCTCGCCTGTAACATGGGAATAATATAGCACCGGCCTAAGGGTTGTGAGGATTAAGTGGTTAATATGTATAATGTATCCAGAACGGGGCACATCCCAAATGCTTTATAAATGTTTGCTAAATAAAGAGTTAGATACCTGGCATAAATGTAATTTTCAATAAATGTTACAAATTTTAATTATTTTCTGCTTGTATGGTTCCTCTCCCTCCATCTCCCCGACTATAAGGATTGATCAAAGAGTAAGAGTCTCAGTGTGAGTCTGAGTACAAGCCTTGGGTCTTCCTCTCCTCCCCTCCCCTTTCCCCCCCTCCCCTCCTCTCTCTTTTCTTTCTTTCTTTCTTTCTCCCTTCCTCCCTCCCTCCCTTCCTATCTTTCTTTTTAAAGATTGATTTATTTGTTGTATTTTTATTTTTATTTAAGATTTTACTTATTTATTTGACAGAGAGAGAGATCAGAAATACACAATAGGAAGAGAAGCAGGCAGAGAAAGAGGGGGAAAGCAGGCTCCCAGCTGAGTAGAGAGCCTGATGCGGGACTCGATCCCAGGACCCTGGGATCATGACCTGAGCCAAAGGCAGAGCCTTAACCCTCTGAGCTACCCAGGCGTCCCTGATTTATTTGTTTTAGAGAGAGAGAGAGAAAACATGTGAGCAGGGGGGAGAGAATCTCAAAGATTCTGCACTAAGCTCAGAGCCTGGAACCCTACACAAGGCTCAATCCCACGACCCCAAGGTCATAACCTGAGCCAAAACCAAAAGCAGAGGCTTACCCAGCTGAGTCACCCAGGCACCCCAGCCTTGGATATTTCTACTGAAGTCTTCAGATGGGGTGGTGGGAAGACACTTTCATCCTCGGGTTGCAAAGCTGTTGCTATCGTGTCAGAGAAGAAGCAAATCAGCAACAGGAGAGAAGAAAACTGACATAGAAAAGTACACAATATTTGAGAGGAGGGGAGCAGAGACAGAGAGAGACAGAGACAAAGAGACAGAGACCTAGTGGTGCTGGAGTCATGGTTCTCATGTCTGGAGTCCCAGAAGTTTTTTTTGTTTTTGTCTTTTCTGTTCATGTTTGAACAAAGAGTTCTTCTTTTTGTTCTGTGAGCTACGCACCCCCCCTCTTAAATAAATCTCCTCTAAGCAAACTTGAGTCAGGTTTCTCTCTCTTGCTACCAAGAGAATCTAGAACACCTTTGGTTGGGGGAAAAGTGACTTTCTATTCTTTAATATATGCGTGATCGATGAGTAACAACATCCAGCGGCCTACAGCATTCAAAGACGGCCACCTGGTGTGATAATGTGATCCCATTTCCATGTTCACAAATGAAGTTGATCCAATCTGTGATATATTCTGCCCAAACTTTTCAGAGTGGATCTATTTATTTTACTGTGTAAAAACAGTGCCATAGGATTAGCTGTATCAGAGGCAAACCGAATTGATGTGGTAAGGCCATTTTAGAGTAGCTATTTACAATGGCCGGCGAGCAGATTATCTGCATGGCCCGACTCCCATTAAACAGCCATTCTGAGGGCCAAATGATGCCCCACAAGACATACCATTATATGCCCAGTTAGTCCTGATTCTGATTGATTTTTTATAGGATTCACCTTCACTCTTCTACAAATACATGTGTTGTCTATCTGACTCTTCTTACATATTTGGTTGTATTTATTCTTTTTTTTTTTATAGATTTTATTTATTTATTTGACAGAGAGAACTAGAGAGGGAACACAAGCAGGAGGAGTGAGAGAGGGAGGAGCAGGCTTCCGGCCAAGCAGGGAGCCCAATGCGGGGCTGGATCCTGGTACTCCAGGATCATGACCTGAGCCGAAGGCAGCCGCTTAATGACTGAGCCACCCAGGCGCCCCTGGTTGTATTTATTCTTTATGTATTCAGAGTGAGGTCCTCCCGGGCCCTGATTCATAATGCCCCTGGCAACATGGAGCCTCGGGGCTGGTCTTTGGGTGCCTCCATACTTAGGGTACCTGAAGCTGCAAGAACAGATGGTGAAGAAGAATTTGGAAATAATAGGGTTTCTAGATATTGAAACTACAATCCTCTCGTGCAGGAGAGCAGAAAGCCCCATCAGTCTTTGAGAGTGTGGGATTGGATGGATGGGGTCAGATAGCATGGAACCCAGGACAGCTGTGTCCATATCTCACCTGCCTCCTTCCCATCTTTTTTCCCTAATTGACTGGGTTGGGGGGCTTATGTAGCATCACATTAGGACTTTTCCATGTTGTTAAAGTATTAATGAGTCATTAAAAATGGAATCGAGTTGGTGAGCCATGTATAGTTTACTTAATCATTTTCTTATTGGGGTCATTTAGGTTCCCTCCAAATTTTGCTTTTGTAAATGCAGCTGTATAAAATCTTTGCTCATAAAGTTTTTTCCTCATTTAGGATAAAATTATGCAGATTAATTCCTGAATATTTTAAGGCTTTTGACACATTTGCCAAATAATTTTCCAAAAGGGCTCTATTTTCTAAAGGGCAGGGTCTAAAAGTACATTTTTCTCTGTTCCTTTGCCAGCATTGAGTATTATAATTTTACAAACTTGCTAATTTGATAGTTGAAAAATGATCTCACTGCTTTAATATATATTTCTTCGGTTATTCTTGAAATTAAACACTCTTGCCTCATGTGCTTATTAACCACTTATTTCTTCTTTCCATATACTATTCTCAGCTCTGGACTGTTCTTCTCCTCATAACTTCTAATTGCAGAATGAGGCCAGTAATGCAGAACTCACTGGGATGGGCAAGCACTTCAGCAACCACATGGAAGAGCCAGCAAACAGCCCAGAAATCAAAAAATTTGGGGGTCTACACTTAGACCCAAGTGTGGGGTGTGTGGGTGGCTCAGTTAGCTCATCTGCTTTTGGCTCAGGTCATGATCTCAGTGTTGTGGGATCGAGGCCCACATGGGGCTCCTGGTTCAGCGTCAAGTCTGGTTGAAAGATTCTCTCCTAAAAAAAATGAAATTAAAAAAATTTTTTTAAAGATTTTATTTATTTATTTGACAGCGAGAAACAGAGCTAGAGAGGGAACACAAGCAGGGGGAGTGAGAGAGGGAGAAGCAGGCTTCCCGCTGAGCAAGAAGCCGGATGTGGGGCTCGATCCTGGGTTTCCAGAATCATGATCTGAGCGGAAGGCAGTCGCTTAACAACTGAGCCACCCAGGCGCGCCCACCCCCCAAATTTTTTTAAATGTAGGGGTTTAACCTCACACTTTGCATGTACACGGTGCCAGTTGTTTGCAAGTGGTGATAATTAATTTCTGTAAACTTATTCCAGATCTAGCAAACTGAAATGAGCATTTCAGAATAAAAAGAAGTAAAAGTTTATCTGAAAAAAAAAAGATTCTCTCCTTCTCCCTCTGCCCCTCCCCCCCCTCTTTAAAAAGAAACAAACCTTTAAAAAAAAAAGTCACACTTGTCACCTAGTTTGTGGTTTACAAAACAAAGATGAGGCATCCATATTCATTCACTTATTCACCAAATAATTCTGGGCCTTCTCTGTGCTGAACACTGTTTCAGACCCAGTGAAAAATAAGACAAAAATCCCCACCTTTGGGGCACCTGGGTGGCTCAGTTGGTTAAGCGACTGTCTTCGGCTAGGGTCATGGTCCCGGAGACCTGGGATCAAGCCCCACATCGGGCTCCCTGCTCCACGGGAAGCCTGCTTCTCCCTCTCTCACTCCCCCTGCTTGAGTTCCCTCTCTGGCTGTGTTTCTGTCAAATAAATAAAATCTTAAAAAAAAATCCCCACCTTTTATAGATCATACATTCTTTTTTTTTTTTTTTTTTTTTAAAGATTTTATTTATTTATTTGACAGAGAGAAACATAGCCAGAGAGGGAACACAAGCAGAGGGACTGAGAGAGGGAGAAGCAGGCTTCCCGCCAAGCAGGAAGCCTGATGTGGGACTTGATCCCGGGTCTCCAGGATCATGATCTGAGCCAAACACAGTCGCTTAACCAACTGAGCCACCCAGGTGCCCCTAGATCATACATTCTTATTTAAACACAAAACGTCTATTCTTTTGTACGTGGGAAGTTGTAAGTGCTAGAGGGAGGGAAGAGCTGAGTGAGGGGGGTTTGAGAGCCTTGGGGTGGTTGAGGATATATGCAGTAATTGCTTTCAAGTTTTTATTTAGGTTCCCACACAGTAACAGAGTAGCTGCAGATGTACAATATAGTGATTCGGCTCTTCCATACCTTACCCGGTGCTCATCACGAGGGAAGCACTGCCCCTTACAAAGCAAGGTAGTGACCTGTCGGGCTGGCAGGTGGGAACAAATGCTTCTTTCATTTCCCCTTCATCCCCATCCCCATCACCTGTTTTACCCATTCCCTCGCCTCCCTTCTGGTAACTGTCGGTTCGTTCTCTAGAGTTAAGAGTCTGTTTCTTAGGGGCACCTGGGTGGCTCAGTCAGTTAAGCGTCTGCCTTCGGCTCAGGTCATGATCCCACACTCCTGGGATTGAGCCCCACATTGGGCTCCCTGCTCAGCAGGGAGTCTGCTTCTCCTTCTTCTGCCACTCCCTCCTCCTCCCACACTCATGCCCACTTTCCCTCTCTCTCAAATAAATAAACAAAATCTTTAAAAAAAATTGTTTCTTAGTTTGCCTCTCTCTCTTTCACATAGCAACTTTAAATAGGGTGATGGGAGTAGACCTTCTTGAGAGGGGGCATTTGAGCAGAGACTTGAAAGATGTGAGACAATGCACCTAGGACAGTCTGGAGGTAAATTGCTTTGGGCAGAGGCCCCAACAAGGCAAAGGTTCTGAGAGAGGAATATGCCCAAGAATAGCAAGGCCGTCAGGGTGACTAAAGGAGTGTCGGCAGGTAGAGGAATAGAGGTTGAGGTCACAGGACACAAAGGGGTAGATCCTTTGGGGATCATGATAAGGGTTTTGGCCTTCCTCAGTGTGAGACACAGGCCCTGAAAGGTTTTGAACCGGAGGAGTGACATGAATCTGCCTTGTGCTGTATTAAATACAGACTGTAAGGGGTCAGGAGTGGAGGCCGGGAGACCGGTTTGGAGACTGCTGTAAATACCCAGAGGCGGAACTTAGCTGTGGAGGTGGTGACAAGGTCTCTGGTAGAGCCAGGCCTTCCTGGTGGGAGTGAATGTGAAGTGTGGTAAGGGTGGCGTCAAGGATACACTTCTTTTCTTTCTTTCTTTCTTTCTTTTTTATTTATTTATTTATTTATTTATTTATTTATTTATTTATTTATTCATTCATTCATTCATTCATTCATTCATTTATTTTTAATAATAATTTATTTTTTTCAGTGTTCCAAGATTCATTGTTTATGCCCCACACCCAGTGCTCCATGCAATACATGCCCTCAATACCCACCACCAGGCTCACCCACTACCCCCTCCCTTCCAAAACCCTCAGTTTGTTTCTCAGAGTCCACAGTCTCATGCTTCATCTCCCTCCCTGATTTACCCCAGTTCACATTTCCTTTCCTTCTCCCACTGTCCTCCATGTTACTCCTTATGCTCCACTAGTAAGTGAAACCATATGATACTTGACTTTCTCTGCTTGGCTTATTTCACTCAGCATAATATCCTCCAATCCGGTCCATGTTGCTACAAAAGTTGGATATTCATCCTTTCTGATAGAGGGGGTAATATTCCATTGTATATATGTACCACATCTTCTTTATCCATTCGTCTGTTGAAGGGCACCTTGACTTTTTCTACAGTTTGGCGATTGTGGCCATTGCTGCTATGAACATTGGGGTACATATGGTCCTTCTTTTCACTACATCTGTATCTTTGGGATAAATACCCAGTAGTGCAGTTGCAGCATCATAGGGTAGCTCTATTTTTAATTTTTTAAGGAATCTCCACACTGTTTTCCAAAGTGGCTGCAGCAACTTGCATTCCCACCAACAATGTAAGAGGGTTCCCCTTTCTCCGCAGCCTCTCCAACACTTGTTGTTTCCTGTCCTGTTAATTTTGGCCATTCTGACCGGTGTAAGGTGGTTTCTCAGTGTGGTTTTGATTTGAATTTCCCTTGTGGCTAATGATGATGAACATTTTTTTAGGTGTCTGCTAGTCGTTAAGAATACATTTCTTTTTAAGACTTCTTAGGTCCGGGTTCTTGGATGGCTCAGTTGGTTAAGCATCTGCCTTTAGCTCAGGTCATGATCTCCAGAACCTGGGATCAAGCTCCAGGTTGGGCTCCCAGCTCAGCAGGGAGTCTGCTTCTCCCTCTCCCTCTACTTGTGCTCTCTTGGTTTGTCTCTATTTCACAAATGAATAAATAAAATCCGAAAAAAAAAAAAGACTTCTTAGGTCACTCTATGCACAATGGACTCTTAATTAATGTTTTTTTTTGAATTTGTAGAGTTAAAATGAGAAAGAAATTTGCTCAGAGAGAGTGTCCAGGTATTAAGGCCATGAGAACTAATCCCTGACTGAGAACACGGAAGGGGCAGTGGTTTTATCCATTCTAATGAGATGGCAAATAAAAGTGATAAGACGGTGGTATTTGGTCATCATTTATAATCTTCCTGTATTCCTGCTTGATGTTAGTTAATCAGATTAAAATGGATATTTACTATCTTGGCAGCCAATTGTTCTTTTTAAAAAATTTTGTTATTTATTTGTTTATTTATAATATCTTATCTATTTATTTGGCATAGACAGACAGAGAGCACAAGCAGGGGGAGCAGCAGGTAGAGGGAGAGGGAGAAGGAGACTCCCTAATACAGAACTCAACCCCAGGACCCTGGGATCATGACCTGAGCCGAAGGCAGATGCTTAACTTAAGCCCCCCATGCGCCCCCATTTGTGGTTCCTTTTTTTTTTTTAAGATTTTATTTGTTTATTTGGCAGAGAAAGACACACACAGAAAGAGAACACAAGCAGGGGGAGTGGGAGAGGAAGAAGCAGGCTTCCCGCTGAGCATGGAGCTTGATGCAGGGTTAGACCCCAGGACTCTGGGACCATGACCTGAGCCGGAGACACGTAATGGCTGAGCCACCCAGGCGCCCCCCAATTGTGTGTTTTTTTTTTAAAAGATTTTATTTATTTGACAGAGAGAAACACAGTGAGAGAGGGACCACAAGCAGGGGGAGTGAGAGAGGGAGAAGCAGGCTTCCCGCCGAGGAGGGAGCCCCATGTGGGACTCGATCCTGGGTTTCCAGGATCATGACCTGAGCCCAGGGCAGTCGCTTAACCAACTGAGCCACCCAGGCGCCCCGCCAATTGTGGTTCTTGTACAGGCTTTATGCCTGATATCTTGTAAACACACCAGCGCTTGTGAGGATTTGATTTAGTGTTCAGACTGTGTTTGGACTGTTAGGCAGATTGAAAATGGGTGACCCGTGAGTTAAGAATGAGGGATATATAATGTGAGTCATCATTCTTAAATGAAGGGATTTGACATATATTGAGTATTTTATTTTCTTAAAATTTAGAGGGAAAGAAAAAGGGGTCTTGCAGACCCCACTGCAGAGACTAAATGGTGGTGGTTCTGTGGGCTGACAGCGAAGCGGCGGGGTGAAGATCCCCGGGGGATCCAGTTTATGCTGGTTTGGAAATCGCATTGCCTCACCATGCTGGTGGGCTCAGGGATGACCTGAGCTAGAGAATGAGCAGAGCAGAAATCTGAAGTGAGGAGTGAGGGAAACGTGCAGGTTCCAGTCCCTCCAGTGGCCCGGCAATGTGGCGGGTGGGAATGAATGCTGGGGAACTGGGAGAAGGTCCCAGGCTAGCCCATTGCTGCATAAACGAGGGCAAGTCGTTTGACACTTTCAAGTATCAAGACTATTTATTTATAAAAAGGAAGTAATTCAGGAGTGCCTGGGTGGCTCAGTCGGTAAGCCTCTGCCTTTAGCTCAGGTCATGCTCCTGGGGGTCCTGGGATTGAGCCCCACATCAGACTCTTTGCTCAGCAGGGAGGAATCTGCTTCTCCCTGTCCCTCTGTCGCTCATGCTTGCTCTCTCTCACACTGTCCCCTTCTCTCAAATAAATAAACAAAATCTCTTTTAAAAAGGAAATATCTCATATAATTCATATTGCCCGAGTTACTTCTTAAAAGTAGCTGTGAGGCTCAAAAGTGAAAGTGATACAGGACACCTGGGTGGCTCAGTCAGTTAAGTGTTGACTCTGGGTTTTGGCTCAGGTCATGATCTCAGGGTCCTGCAATTGAGCCCTACCTTGGGCTCTGCACTCATCACAGAGTCTGCTTGGGAGTCTTTCCCTCTCCCTCTACCCTGACCCTGTGCTCTCATGTGCACTTGCCTTCTCGCTCTGTAAAATAAAATCTTTTTTTAAAAAAGTGAAAGTGATATGACATAAAATTGCTTTGTAAACTTAAAAGCATTGTACAAATATAGGTTTCTGTTACTGATCTAGCTATAAGGTATATTATTTATACAGTGGTCCCCCCACCCCATATGTAGTTTCGCTTTCTGCCATTTTAGTTCCCTTCAGTCAACCACAGTTGGGAAGCTGGTAATCCTCTTTCTGACAGATGATATCATCAGAAGGTCAATAGTAGCCCAATGCTATGTCATAATGCCTGTGTAATTCACCCGACTTCATCTCATTATGTAGGCATTTTATCGTCTTAATAACACAAAGAGAAAAAGAGCAAGTACAAGAAGATATTTTGAGAGACACATTTATATAACTTTTATTATAATACATTCTTATGATTTTTCTATTTTATTATTTGTTACTATTGTTAAGTCTTCTGACTTATAAATTAAATTTGATCATAGATACATATGTATATGTAGGAAAAAGCATAGTATATATACAGTTCAATACTATCTGTGGTTTCAGGTATCCACTGGGGTCTTGGAATGTATCCCTCCAAGGATAAAGGGAAACTACTGTACATATAGAATATAGACATTATACCCAAAGAGCATAGACACATTCTTTCATCATCCTAAAAGCTGTATTAAGCTTTATGGATATAAATAGTTCATTATTTTGTGATCATAATTTTTCCTCTCTATGGCCTCTTCATCCTATAACAGTCATAATTGAATTTAAATTATAACCTCTGTGTGTGTGTGTGTGTGTCTGTGTGTGTGTGTGTGTTTGATATTAACAGTAATAGAAGAGAAAAAGGAAGAAATATGGACAAGGCCTTACAGAAGTTGGAGGAGGACTTATAGATGACTAGTCCAATTTCTTCATTTTATTTTTTTTAATTTTTACTTTTTATATTTTAGAAGATTTTAGTTATTTATTTCAGACCCAGAGAGAGAGGTAACAAGCAGGGCGAGCAGGACAGGGAGAAGCAGGCTCTCTGCTGAGCAGGGAGCCCAATGCAGGACTCAATCCCAGGACACTGAGATCATGACCTGAGCCAAAGTCAGATGCTTAACCAACTGAGCCACCCAGGAACCCCCAATTTCTTCGTTTTATATTGACACTGGAATCCATGATGTTATGTGGTTAAAACCCAAGAATGCATATTTTGTTAGAGCTGAATTAATAATGGAAACCAGGTCCACCTCATTTTACTTCTATCAAATATCATACAATTTTTCTATACATTTTAGCACAGTGTTATACCATCTATATATTATATAACATTCCTCCATTTGCCCTAAGTAAAAAGTGTCCACAATCTCACTGAAAGTTTTATGGCTAAAAAAAAAAAGTAAAGGAAGCAGAGGATATATATTTTCAGAGCAAAGCCAAGCCAGAATTGCTTTTCGCCTTACCATTAATTTACCTCTTTTTGAAATTCAGTTTTTTCCCCAGATATCTTTGAAATCTTATCATAAGTGATTCACCTGATACTGTCTCACTTTTGAAGAAATATTTCTGGGACTCTACTTAATGAATTTCATTACATCTCATGTGCTATCCTGCTCTTTCAGAAGGCCGGGAAAGGTGGGTCTGGTTTTGTGCTTTATTTATTTGCTTTTTAGTTAGGGCTGTTCTATTAAGGGTGAGTGGGAGGCTGGATATTGTAAGGATATTGAACTCTCTGCCACAGAGGTCTTTCTTGACATCACCAGAAGCAACTTTCTCCCTCCCCCATCCTATCCATGGTGCAGTTTCCTTCTTAGAATTTATTATGTCTGAATTTATCTTCTCTATCCACCTGTGTGCTTATTCATTGTTTTTTCTCTCCATGAGAATAGAAGCTTCCCGAGGGCAGGGAACTGATCTGTGTTTTTCATCAATGTACCTTGAGTATTTAACGTTTGGTAGACATTCAGCTATTATTAAAAGAATAAAAGAGTTGTGGCGTCAGGGAATTGAACTTTTACAAGATTTTGAATCCATATTACCAAATCAGCTCCCAAAATGTCAAAATTTATAATCTCATTAGCAATGTCTATGAGTATCCTTCCCCTTACATCCTCTGTGAACCTAGTATTATAACTTATTCTTATTAATATAATAGAGAAAACTCTCAAAAAGGATTCTTAGTATTCTTATTTAATGTATATTTCTTTGTTGAAGTGCATTTTTGAGAAATTTCACTCAGACTTGTTAAGATTTTTTTCTTTTGATTGTGATAATATGAAGGGATAAACTTTAGGGGTCAAGAAATTCAGTTAATCTTCACAGAGAATGCTAGGAAAATCAAGGTTACTCTGCCAGCCTCTCGCAGTTATGAAGATCAAACATGTATAACAGCACTTTAAGAGGGATAAGCAAGTCATGCAATCAGTGATTTGTTATACCGAGGATGGGAGTGCAGAGAACAATATGGTTTTGCTCAAATAGCATATTTAATAAAACACAGCGAAGATACTTTGTTACATTTGGTGGAACATTGGTGGTGTTCAGAACTATCAGAACTCCCAGTATGGACAGAAAGGAAGAAATTGATTGGCCCAATTGATTGATTGGCCCCCCCAACCACTGATGTACCCACAGGGCATTTACAATGAGTCCCCACAAGATCTCATTGCTCATAAGGACCAATTAACTCACTTCATCAATGCATTTCATCCTCTTGCAAATGCACACAGAGAACCCTTGGAATCTGAGGGACTCTGGCTCCAGTCTCCTATGCGTAGGTCAAAGTTAACATTTTTTTTTTTTTTTTTTTGAGAGCAAGAAAATGAGAGAGAGAGAGAATGAGAGGGGAAGGGTCAGAAGGAGAAGCAGGTTTCCCACCAAGGAGGGAACCCGGTACGGGACTCGACCCTGGAACTCCAGGACCATGACCTGAGCCGAAGGCAGTCGCTCAACCAACTGGGCCATCCAGGCGCCCCTCAAAGTTAACTTTTTAAACTATGGTTCTATAAGCTTTGTTTTCATCTTGGGGCTGACTTCGTTTTCAGTCTCTCTCTTCCTTACCATTGGGGCAGACCACGTGTGAAGGGCCTTGCAGGGCTGCTTTGGTGGTGGTGGTCAGGGGGTGGGGAGAGAGCCATTCAAGGGCATAACAATGGACTCTGCTATCCTACAGCTCTCCGGAGATTGCAGGGTGATATTCTTTCTCTCTACACAGTTCTTCTGCATGTTTTGGTCTGTTGATTTTCCAGTGTCCGTAACCCAAAGCAACATGTCTTTCTTGGCATGTTTAGAAAGGGAGCTGTCGCTAAGATTATTGGACTCACAAAGGAAAGTTCTGATGTTTTTACAGTTTAATACAGGGCATTACTCTAAGCTGAAGATTACTTGGTTATAGACATCTGCAGTCGGTTTTCCTAGCCATTTTAATAAAACCAATGAGAACCAGTAAACTTGACACAGTTGTTTCTTAAAGGAGCTTTGGTGCTTGATAAATGTTTTTCCTTTTCTGGAGTTTATGTTCTAGCTTTTACATTTGGAAGTAGCATGCACACTCATCATGAAATGCCTAAGCTTCCTCTTTGGAATTCAATATAATTAAAAGCAGCACATATTTTTTAAGTATCTAATAATGCCAGCCCTATGTGAGCAAATTTTGGGGGACACCCACAGAGTACACGTCCGATAGATGGTGTCCTAATTAAATAAAGGAATAAAATGCCATTTCCAATTTTCAGTTCCCAATTCATTCACCTGAGAAACACTTTCTCCAGGTAGGACAGGATAACTGCTCCTTTAATTGGTCCCCATTCTGCAGGGAAGCATGGAAAACATTCCCATGTGGTTCATTGTATGGTCAGTACATTCCTCTCGTGTGCGACTGTAACACATGTTTCACACCCATAGATTGTGAACTCCAACAGGACAAAGTAATTCAACTTTGGTTTGGAAAAGGTGTTATCTAGAGGATGAGAGAGTCACACAATTCCTATAAGAGACATGAAATATGGAATATAATGATTTTGAGTTTCCTGTGGTTCTTTACTTGGCATTTGAGTAACACGTTTCTTTATCGGGGTCATCAATACCATCTTTACCTCCTAGCCCTGTGAGATTGCCATGTTAAGGCTTATTTTCACACCACAATGACTCTTCTCTCTACTTTCTTGTAGGCTTAAAACAACACACACACACACACACACACCTTTCCCCTCTATGTAATTCAGAGACCACACCGTTCACTCATTTATAGTGTGTAGTTGTTAATGTTAGCAGACATCACCACACTTTCATCACTCAAGAAGAAACCCAATATCCTTTAGCTGACACCTATCTGTCCCCCGCTCCCCTCCTGCCCTGAACCATTAGTCGGTTTTCTTTTTCTTTTTCTTTTTTTTTTTTTTTTTAAGATTTTTATTTATTTGACAGAGAGAAACACAGCCAGAGAGGGAACACAAGCAGTGGGAGTGAGAGAGGGAGAAGCAGGCTTCCCACGGAGCAGGGAGCCCGATGTGGGCCTAGATCCCGGGTCTCCGGGATCATGACCTGAGCCGAAGGCAGTCGCTTAACCAACTGAGCCACCCAGGTGCCCCCATTAGTTGATTTTCATCTTCTTGTTTAATCTCCAAAGCCCTCATGAATCAACACATGGTATATTTCCCATCCATTCTTCCCCAGACCTGGATATGCGCTCCAGCCTTCCACTGGAGCCAGGGCACTAAGGGAACAGAGCGAGCTGCCAATAAAAGTAGGAGCCCAGGGAGAAGCTGAGGGTTGGGCTTAGCACAGAGTGTTCTCAGGTGAACTGAAAATCTTGACCCAGCATTTGGAGACCCTCCTCAGCCTTAGGTCTTTTCGTGGAGATCAGACTTCAGCAGATTCATCTTCTGGCCTCTTCTGCAGTGCGAAACGGTTCTGTTGTCTACCTTCACTCTGCCGTTTCCTTTCATTGACCTTCACCTTCTACTGTGCTTGCCTTTGGATTTTTGTTCCCACCTTCATCTGGGAACAAATGAATAATCCTCTGGCTTTTGCTGTCAGTCAATCTGGATATTTGTTGTCTTTTCAGCCATAAACTTTATCTCACTTTTGTCCTTGGTTTGGGAAAAAGTGAATCGACCTTATTTATCTTTGCTGAAGGCTGTATCTTAACCACCTTAAAGTAACATTAATCTGTCAAAGCATCCCAAAGATGCAAGGCACTATATATTATCTAAACTGAGAGCTATTTTCTATTGAAGGGCATTGTCTACCGTCTTATTGAAATATCTCCACTTATGGTCCTGAATATTTCCAAGGAGGATAAGCATGAGAGAAGGTGTATGTGGGGATATTGAGGCAGGAGGAGAGACCCTGCCAGTACTGGTGGACATGATAGAAAGCGGAGGATGGTAGAAATCAGTGAAACTAGCCATTTTGAAAATAACAAGTAGAAGAAATTTGATAATATTCTTTTGATTTTCCAGTTCAACTTTCATTTTTAAAATTACAAGATTTTAATCATTCCATATTCAATTTTTGTTTTGAAAGCTCTGATATCAAGCTTTTAAAAATGTCACTGAATAATTATATTCTTCTAGTGTGAAAAATTTATGGTGTTGGAAAGCCTCTCATTTCTTCAATAGGCTTAAACATACTTCAGCTATTCTCCCTCTGATGCGATCAGGACCAGACAGACTGGAATGAAACCACACCCACCACAGCAAAACTTTTGTTTTAGGGTCTTTCACTTGTTTTTTTTTTTTTTAATTGTTACTTAAAATTTTTTTCCAGTGTTCCAAGATTCATTCCCCATTCCCCACACCCAGTGCTCCATGCAATAGGTGCCCCCAGTACCCACCACCAGGCTCTCCCATCCCCCAGCCCCCTCCCTCCAAATCCCTCAGTTTGTTTCTGTGTCCAAAGTCTCTATTGTTTTGTTTCTCTCCTTGGATTACCCTACTTCCCATTTACTTTCCTTCTCCTACTGTCCTCTATATTTCTCCCCTTATGCACCGCAAGTAAGTGAAACCATGTGATACTTGACTTTCTCTACTTGGCTTATTTCACTCAGCATAATCTCTTCCAGTCCAGTCCATGTTGCTACAAAAGTTGGATATTCATCCTTTCTGATGGAGATATAGTATTCCATTGTATATATGGACCACATCTTTTTTTTTTAAAGGTTTTTTTTTTTTTTAATTTATTTGACAGAGAGAAACACAGCTAGAGAGGGAACACAAGCAGAGGGACTGAGAGAGGGAGAAGCAGGCTTCCCGCCGAGCAGGAAGCCTGATGTGGGGCTCGATCCCGGGTCTCCAGGATCATGACCTGAGCCGAAAGCAGCCGCTTAGGCACCCCAACTGAGCCACCCAGGCACCCCATGGACCACATCTTCTTTATCCATTCATCTGTTAAAGAGCACCTTGGCTCTTTCCACAGTTTGGTGATTGTGGCCATTGCTGCGATGAACATTGGGGTACATGTGGCCCTTCTTTTCACTACATCTGTATCTTTGGGGTAAATGTAGGATCTTTCACTTGTTAATAATTCACTTCATGCAAGATTCAAGTTCTATAATATTTAATAAAATTGCGTGGCTCAGCCAACACTGTACGATATTTTTATAGCACCCACATACACACGAACACTTCCCGTAGTATCCTCCACCATCACCAACTTTTTTTAATTCTTGAAGTTTTAATTAATGGAGAGTGTAGTCTTGGCTCATTTAAATTCTTCTAAGGGAAAAAAAAATCAGCATTTCCTTGCGTTCTTAATTTTCAGAGACATAAGAGCTTGTCTTCTCCGACACCACAAGAGGTAACATAAAATAGTGGCAGGGGTGCCATACATTTACCTACCTTCCTGCGGTCCTGGCTGAGTGTGTACGTTTCCCACAGAAGTCCATTTTTCCTTTCCTGAGTCATATCAGAGCCAAAGGCCCTATAAGGGAAAGATTCCAGGCTCGGTGATGAAATGCCAGCACATGACATTCTTTCTGATGAGTCACAGTCAATAAAAATTGTTTTCCAGATGAATCCAAGTATGCCTCCACACTAAGCTACCCAAACGAGAAATCTTCATCAAACCCAAGCATCATAAGTTTCATCAGCCAAGCTCAGATAGATCTTTCACTGTGATAAGCAAAGTGAAATGTGTTTCCACACACAGTGAAAATCCAATCTGTCCTTATTTTTCCTTAGATACACATGTTTTGTCATATGAAGGAAAGAGGGAGACACATATTGGAAAGTGCTTTCAGGGTTTGGACTAAGGAGAAGCAGCTGAGGAGTTTTGTGTATAATAATAATAATGAAAAGTCTAAAGGTATTTTGAGCTCCTGAGAACTTGCATACAAACATCAGGGGATGGGACTTGTTTATACAGCATAGTTGAACTTGGTCTTAACTTGGAATAAGAGTGACCCTATCATTAGGAGAAGTGAGAATTAGAGTGGGTTACATGAACCCACAGATGATCTCCAAGGTGTGCACACCTCAGTCATGGACATGTTCACCCGTCGGGCTCTGGAAAATGAAAGTGAGGAAGCAACAATGTAATGAGTGCCCAAAGGCTAACCGTCACAAAAAGGAAAGAAGAAAATTTTAAGGAGCAAATCCAAACAAATCTTGTGACACACAGTTCAGGGTATAACAGAGGGGTATGAATTTCGAGGCTGGTGTCCGTAAAATTCCCTAAAAGGGAAAGCATGCAAGTATGTAAGTTTCAACCAAAAATCAGAGCAAACCCATCTCAGAACGAGATAAAGGATTTAAATATGATCAAGTCTCCAAGGTAGGACACTGTACACAAGTGAGAGCCCGTTCAGATCTTGAACTCAACCTTTTCTCAAGCACACCCTATGAAGTAACCCAGTAAGGGAAAGAAGCAAGGGCAGGGAACTAAATTCTTATCCCTCTCTCAGGAGTTTATCCATGTGTCTCTGGGAAAGCCTTGTGCTTCATTTTCTGAATATGGGAGAAACAAAATGATATCCAGAGAAGGGTAGAATGAAACCTGTTAAATGAGAAATGGCTGAAAAATCCAGGCATGTTTCACAACCAGAGGAGAAACCTGGCTGAGGACCACAGGGCTGTCAGGAGCGTGAGAAGGAAGAGGGAAAGGGTGTTCTCTAATGCTCCAGAGGGCAGGGCTAAGACCAATGCACAGTTGCCCAGCATTTTGAAGGGGACTCTCTGGAGATAATGATGATAGAGAAGATCGAAATTTATTGTTAAGGCCACACCAGTGGGGTATGGGGAAATACATGTGGAATAAGGGTGGGAAGAGTAGGGAAAGCTTTTAAGGAAAACTCTTAACAGGCCTCCCTGCCTCCACTGTCTCCCCTTCCCATTCCCCGCTCCGCAGACCAGTGTTCATTACCTTCAGAGCATCTGAGTTGTTGATCAGAACATTTAATTGGGTACCCATTCCCTATCCAATCATGCTCAAACTCCTCTTCCCACTCTTCCAAGCTCTCGGTGACGTGGCGTTAAACTCCTTTACCGGCTGTAGGGTTAATCATCTTTCTTGCCTATGTGCCATTCACCTCTGAATACCTTCCCCATTCAATTCCCTGCCTGTTGAAAACTCTGCCTTTTTCTAGAAGCCTACCCCATCCAACCTTTATTCATGCCAACTGAATGTGCTGCTTCCTCCTCTGTGTTCCCATAATACTCTGGCGGTCTTTCTGATTCTGAACAATGACAGGCTGTCTTGTTTCCTAACATTGGATATTTGTATAGCACTTTGCAGCTTGCAAAGTATTTTCACAAACACATTTATTATCTACCTGGGAGGTTTTTATTCCTATTTTGTAGACAACTCAGGCTTTGAGAGCTGTAAGGTGTCCACAGTCACAGAGCTAATATTTGGTAAGCTGGAATTCAAATGCAGGCTTCCTGACCCTCAATCCAGGAGCTATTTCTCTCCTAGGGTTGTGGTGAGGTTTAGCTAAAGAAAAATTCAATACGAGGATAATTTTAATATTCCGAAGTGCTCTGCATGTGAAAGAAGGGATTTTTCCATCGGAGTTCATGTTGTAGAAGCCAGAGACTAGGTCATTTTCATCTTTGTGTATAAATGCAAATTGTCAGGCTCACCCCAGACCTGTTGAATTGGACTCCCACAGTCTTTGTTGGGACAAGCCCTCCAAGTATTCTGATGTGTTCTCAAGTCTCAGAACTAGAACTATAAGGAGATTATCCTTTTTTTTTTTTTTTTTTTTTTTTTGTGGGGCCCTCATCCTCCACAGGCTACAGGCACATTATCGGATCATTAACAAGTACACAAACCTCAATTCTCAGAGGAGACGATGGGTTACAGTGCTGAGCGAGCAAAAATTTTATGGAGGCTAAAAATATTTAAAGACTAAGCTGGCAAGATTATGAGCTCTAAAGGGTGTTGTCTTACCTGGAAGGCAGATGTCAAGGGAAGCTTTGAGTGGAGGAGGTAAGAAGACAGGACGTTGAAAGAGAAGTTCTTCACGAGTGTCAGAGAAACAGGGAGGGGAAAACAAGGTTTATTATGGAATTTTAATTTGAGAAATAAATGGCATTAAAAATTATTTTTAAACCTTGCCGACAACTGAATTTTGCTAAGAGGGTGGAACAATCTGGGAGCATCACCAAGTGTCGAGAGGGGGCAGCAAGAAACTGAAGGGCAAGGTTAACCCCTTTGTCTGGAGAATAGACTTGGACATTTGAGTTCCTGTGACCATTTTGTTTTGGAAATGCTAATGTGACTTCAGCTATTGATTATTTTTATTTTTCCTAAGCAATGCATTGTTCTAAGGAGGAAAACAAAAACTATAAGAGGTTCTGGTTTCTTTAAGCTATTTGCATGATGCAGAATGTTGATTGTTACTGTCATTTGTAATGCATACAGAATTAGCTTGCCAAAAAGAGGAACTTGCCAAAGTTCAAATGACCACATGACCCAGTAACCTGCTGCCTGATCAGACGGGCACTATAAGTCTCCAGGAGCCTCCAGGTGTGAACTTCCATTTAATGCTCTG
Organism: Spilogale gracilis; assembly: GCA_004023965.1. Lineage (NCBI taxonomy): Eukaryota > Metazoa > Chordata > Mammalia > Carnivora > Mephitidae > Spilogale > Spilogale gracilis. Next base: position 73,927 of record PITA01003063.1, on the reverse strand, counting down.
ACAGAATGGATTGGGTCACCACCTATATACATATACTGTGAGAAGTCCATCACTCCTGCCCTGATCTCTCTGTAGGTTTCCATGGGTTCATGTTCTCCTAGTCAACACAACACGGTAACTTTTAGATAGCTCCCGAAGGTGGCGAGCTGGTGGCCAGGGGAAACAGCCAGGTGATTAGAGGGCTGGAACTTTCTGTATCACCCCCTGACCTCCTGGGTGGGGAAAGGGACTAGAAACCTGAGTTCAGTCACTGATGACCAATGGCTTAATCAATCATGCCTACATCATGAAGCCTCCATAGAAACCCAAAGGGGAGGCTTTAGACATCTTCCAGGTTGGTGAACTCGTGGAGGTCCAAGGAGGGTGACATGTCTTCAGAGGGCATGGAAATGCTGAGCTCTTTCTCACAAATCTGGTCCCACACGTCTTCCATCTGGCCTTCCATGAGTTATAGTCTTTTCTAGTAAAGGAGCAGTCTGGTAAGTAGACTGTTTTCCTGAGTTCTCTGAGTCACTCTAGCCAATTAATTGAACCTAAGCTGGGGTGGTGCGGTGCTGCTGGTGGTGGTGTTGTGGGAACCCTCTGGGGTATAGCGACTCTGTCAGAAGGGCAGGTGACAACCCAGCCTTGTGCTTGACATCTACCTTGCCTGGTGGGGGGATGGAGTTTTGGGGGGTGGAGGTCTTAGGCCGTGGGATCTCATGCTATCTCTAGGCGGATGGAGTCAGAACTGGGTTAAATTGTAGAACACCCAGTTGCTGTCACAGAACTGCTTCGTGTGGGAAAATGACCCCACATCTGGTGCCCAAAGTACAGCCATGATGCCGTGCGGTGTTGGGAATCAAGGAGAAACACAGGAGCGTGTCTTTCCTCTATACAGGCTTTTAGGGAGGATATTGGCTAATGTAGGGAGACAACAGCACAGCCCTGAACAGGCTACTGCTTCAAACTGACTGCTATACTAAAGCATTTGCCATATACTGATGTCTGGAATTTCCTTCAAAATAACTTACAGGGGAGGGAATGAGTGGGTGGGGGCGTTCTAGATGAAATAAGATCGGCTGTGAGTTCATGGTTGAAGTGGGTATGGTACGGGGCAGTTCATTATAGTTCGTTTACTTTTTAAAAAAAATAATTTATTTATTTAAGAGAGAGACAGAGATCGAAAGAACATGAGAGGGGGAAGGTCAGAGAGAGAAGCAGACCCCACTGTTGAGCAGGGAGCCTGACGTGGGACTCGATCCCGGGACTCCAGGATCATGACCTGAGCTAAAGGCAGTCACCCAACCGAGCCACCCAGGTGCCTATCCATTGACATCTATATATGCTTGATATGATACATAATAAATACATTTTTTGAAAGTGGATGCGAGATATCGCCGTCCTAGAATCCCTCAGCCGTGCCTGGCATGGCTAGTTTCTCTCTAGCCATCCTTCTCTGCCTACTGATGTGTTTGTGAGGATCTCCCTACCTCTCCGTTACCCATTTCTTTACCTCTTTCTGTCTTTCTATCATCCACTAACCCCCTGCTTCCCCACCAGAGCAAAATGCTCCATCATCATCATCATCGTTGTCGTCAATATCATCCTGTTCCGTACAAAACAAGCAATTTAATTCTTCTTTGTTGAGGCTTCTTGTAAGCCCAGATTGGAAGTACCTACTGTTTTATAACCAAACAGACCTATTCATACTGGTTTTTTTTTTTTTTTAAGATTTTATTTATTTGACAGAGAGAAACACAGCCAGAGAGGGAACACAAGCAGGGGGAGCAAGAGAGGGAGAAGCAGGCTTCCCACCGAGCGGGGAGCCCGATGTGGAGTTCGATCCCGCGTCTCCGGGATCATGACCTGAGCCGAAGGCAGTTGCCCAACCAACTGAGCCATCCAGGCGCCCCATACTGTTTTTTATAGACAAAAGCAGTTCTAACCTCATGAAGGATTCTGCTTTCCTCCTAGTCCATCTGGAGCCAGCTGTAAAAATCGCTGTATTTCCTCATTAGAACTCTAAAATTCATTTATTAACCTCAAAGCAGAAGGCACAAATGGTAGGTATTCCCTAGGATTCTAGGGATGGGTATTTAGTCTAGAGAAACTTTCATTAGGAGAGGTCCAAGCTCATGGACTTGACCCTTGATTTCTCAGTGGTTTGGGGCCAGGAGAACAGAAATCCCCACAATCTTGGGAAATTGTTTTCTATAAGAAAATTTCTGTAAGAATACAAATTTTTGAATTTCTCTTCCTTTAAACCCTCTTACGACTTTTACCAGAACTTCTGGCAAGTAAACGTGTTGACTCATGGTATTTTATCACTTCCTTCCTCTGGCTCATTTCCAGGGGAGATGCTAATGAGTTGTCAAATGACCAAGGCAGGACAAGACAAAAGTTCCTTCTCTGCTTCAAAAACCTGATTATCTGGGTGTTAACAACCTGGAACCAGCAATGACAGACTGAGCCAGAGTGAGTTTGGATGACAAGCTATTTCCAGCCTTCTAGCAAGAGATCACTCTTTCTTTGTTTCCTTTGGAGTCTAGATGCTATGGAGCCCACCTGGATGTACAAGGGATGCCAGAGAAAGACTGGCCAGCACATATCAGGGGTCTTAATCTCAGCTTTGTTGGAAGAAAACTGAGAAGGACTTGTGGGGCAGCTGAGTCTGGCTTTCTCCTCTTAAATAGGAGGCATTTGCTTGGGAACATTTAAGCACATGAATTCTTTCCTTACCCACTTCCTTTCAAGGGTCAAGCTGACAGTCCAGCTTCAACCTATCTAGGGTTGGGAAGAGTGCCTTCGTAGGAACATAAGGAAAGTTAATGGTGAAATACCCAGAGAGTCATAATTACAGAAGTCCGGTCTGGCTAGTTCAAGGTGAGGTTAAGGTGTGAGGAATGGGGCACAGAGGAGTGAGGAGGACAGAATCTCCTAAATTTTACAAGTCACAGAAGTTAGAGTTGCCAGATAAAATATGGGATACCTGGGGCGCCTGGGTGGCTCAGTTGGTTAAGCCACCGCCTTCAGATCAGGTCATGATCCTGGAGTTCCAGGATCGAGTCCCGCAATGGGCTCCCTGCTCCATGGGGAGTCTGCTTCTCCCTCTGACCTTCTTCCCTCTCATGCTCTCTCTCACTCACTCTCTCTCAATAAATAAATAAAATATTTTAAAAAATATATGGGATACCCACTTAAATTAGAAATTTCAGATAAACAACAAATACATTTTTATTATGAGCATGTTTAGTATAAGCATATTCAAATAGTACACAGGACACATATATATGAAAAAATATATTTGCTGTTTATCTGAAATTCAGATTTAACTGGGTCTTGCGTTTTCATTTGCCGGTGACCCTGTACAGTATCCCAGTCATTCTGGCATTTTTTGGTTCCACTGAATGTAAGTGTAACAAGTGGTCATGGTGTACGTGTCCGGGTGAGGCAAGCACAATTACTGAGGTAATAATGCTTTACCTTGATCTCCTTTCAGTGAAAAAAACACTTGCTGTTTTCCTTTGGGAATGTTGCTAGAACAATAACTCCCATCCAAGGGTTTTATTACAATGTATATTCTTCTTGGAGAGAGCATACCATTAAGACTTTAGAGGTCACTCCTTAAGTCCATCCTTTTTCTGCCTTTTGTGCCTTTTAAAATTTTACTTTTCTATTACAAAAAATCTCAAACATACACTACAATAGAAAGACTGAACAATGGACCTCCATGTACCCGTCACCCAGGTCAACAATCATCAATTCATGATCAATACTGCTTCGTCCACACCACCCCTCTGTCCATCACAACCCCATTATTTTAAAACAAATCCCAGAGAGCTGGAGCTTTATTGCCTTATAACTTTCCATTCCTCATGGTAGTTTTTCTTTTTTTTTCTTTTTTTTTTTTTAAGATTTTATTTATTTGAGAGAGAGAAACACAGCCAGAGAGGGAACACAAGCAGGGGGAGTGAGAGAGGGAGAAGCAGGCTTCCCGCCGAGCAGGGAGCCCGATGCAGGGCTCGATCTCCGGTCTCTGGGATCATGACCTGAGCCGAAGGCAGTGGCTTAACCAACTGAGCCACCCAGGCACCCCTGTCATGGTAGTTTTTTTGTGTGTGGCAATGGGATTGTATTAGTGGCTACCCACCCCTCAAATATTCTGAACACGCTCCACGTTTTTATAGTTTTCTTGTTGCTAGATTTCCCAATATGAAATCCCCAAATCTGTGTTTCCCAGTCTCCCTTGCTCATAGGAGCTAAAGAGAGGACTTGAATTTTGAGAATCAGACACACCTTGCATGAGACATTGGCTGGGACTCGAGTTATGAAAGGAATCAGGAGGGGTGGTGGTTATGTGCTCTCTCTGCAGTGTTGTTCTGGGAGCTGTTCCCGAAGCTGATCCAAGAACACATTATTCCATCTCTGCCAATGAGCCCATGAGCACCATAACATATAATAAGACATCCTTCTTTCAAGCACTAACTGGAGAGGATTCCACTGACTTTAAGTTGGTAGTTTGACTGCTACAATACCCAATCACACTTACCTTCCAAAGAGGCAAGAGAGAAGAGGTCCATACAAGCATTGAGATCACTCAGAAGAAAATTGCGATGATTTGTGTGGGTTTAATAATTTATTGTGGGTGCCTGGGTGGCTCAGTGGGTTAAAGCCTCTGCCTTCAGCTCAGGTCATGATCTCAGGGTCCGGGGATCGAGGCCCGCCTCGGGATCTCTGCTCAGCAGGAAGCCTGCTTCCTCCTCTCTCTCTGACTACCTCTCTGCCTACTTATGATCTCTCTCTCTGTCAAATAAATAAATAAAATCTTTAAAAAAATAATTTATTGTGCACTTTAGTCTTAATGGACTATCCTAGAGTAAAAGTTCTCAAAAGATGGCCTCCAATCAGCAGCATCAATGTCACTTAGAGACTTGTAAATTCAGATTCTTGGGCCCATTCCCAAGACCTAGTGAATCAGTAACCTTGATGGTGGAGTGAAGTACAGCAATCTATGCTAGATAACTTAAGTCTGGGGTCAGCAATGGCAAATTGAGGACCAGATCCTGCCCACTGCCGGTTTTTGTAAGTCAAGTTTTATTAGAACACATCCATAATCATTTATGTATTGTCTCTGCTTTTGTGCTCCAATGGCAAGGTTGAGAGGTGAGGACAGAGATCATATGGCCCATAAAGCCATAAATATTTACTACCTGGCCTTTACAGAAAAAAAAAAAAATAACTGACCTCTGATTTAGATTCATGCTAAATGATGAGTCAATAAAAGCGGTTGAGTCAGTAAGAGTTGGACAGGAATGTCTGACACTAACTCATAACAAAGGGTGGCTCTTGGGAATGTTTGCATGAAAGAGCAGTCTTCTGGGGCACCTGGGTGGCTCAGTAGGTTAAACATCTGCATTCGGCACTGGTCATGATCCCAGGGGTCCTGGATGGAGTCCTGTATCGGGCTCCCTGCTTGGTGGGGAGCCTGCTTCTCCCTCTCTCTCTCTCTCTGCCCCTCCCTCCCACCCTGCTTGTGCTCTCTCTCTTTCTCAAATAAATGAAGATAAATCTTTTTTTTTTTTTTTTTTTTTAAAGAGCAGTCTCCTACCATTTAGTGGAGGTCTATGGAATACAGAATAGCTAGTGACTTCTAACATGTATCAGTGGTGATCTTTGCCTTTGAGGACTTAAATTTAACAGAATCTTATTTGATCAAAATTCTTTTTTAAAAAGCAGATTTTATTTATTTGAGAGAAAGAGAAATAAAGGCAGCACAAGCGAGGTAGAGGGGCAGAGGGAGTGGGAGAAACAGGCTCCCCACTGAGAAGGGAGCCCGATGTGGGGCTCGATCCTAGAACCCTGGGATCATGACCTGAGCCGAAGGCAGATGCTTAACTGACAGAGCCACCCAGACACCTCCTGATCAAAATTCTTAAAAAAAAAAAAAAAGTGTGTGTGTATGTAGCAATCTGTCACACAACCAGGAGCCATCACAGGAAAAGCAGATCAAAGCCTAACTCTATTCCTAATATTAGGGAAATAACTCCAGTCCTCTTCCAAATCCAAAGTTGTTTATCTGTGGTGTTGGGCATTTTTCACAAATGCTGAAAAATGGGGATAACTTGCAAATAAGTTTACGGGGTGCAGAGGGTGTAAAGGTTGGCTGGGGTGGGTTATCTGATGTTGATAGAGGGTGGTAGAAGTCTTCCAAGCCACTAGAGATGACTGTCACTTGGTCATGCTTCATTCTGCTCCACTCCGATCCTTCTACTTGAAGAAGAGGAAAGCACACAGTGTGGGCTCCACAGCCCTCACTCCATTGCCCAGGATAATGCTCAGGGGCCTGTTCACTGGGTTCCATCGATCCTGGGAAAGCATTTTCCTTCCCTGGTTATCGGTTTTATCACCTAAAAAACAACAGAGTGTACTGGATGATCTCTAGGATTCTTTCTAGTTCGAAAAATGCAGTACCTGTTTTGGAAATGGCCTTACGCTTCTTCTAGCTCTGAGTGTCGTATCTAAGATACTTCAAAATTAGGCTCTTCTAAGGAGAAGGAAATAGTCATTCTTGTTCACAGCTAGTGTGATAACTTCCTTGGAAGACATGTTTATAATATGCATCAGAAGACAAAAACAATGCAATATCTTCGACCAAGCAATTCCATTTTTAAGAATTCATTCTAAGAAACTATGATCAGATGTGTTCAGTGTCATAGCAACAAGCATATTGGCTTTAACCCTGTTTATAACAATGAAAAATTGAATGCAGCTTAAATGTCATACCTAACCCATACATTGAATAATCTGTGGTATGTATATATTATGGAATATTATATGGTCATTTAAAATAATATTGTACAAGTATACTCATTAACATGGATAAATACCCATACTCTTGCGTCAACAAGAGCTTCAGAGCATCATTTTTTGTTATTGTGTTTTTCAGGAATGGGTTTCCTATTATTTATGCCTATCTATAACCTATGTTATAATCTACAAGGATGCACATAAAAATTCTCAAAATAGTTACTGCTGGGTGGTAGGTTTATGCAAGACTTTGATCCCTCACTTATCTTATCTTTATTTTTCCATTTTTCTATAACAATGATGTGTTACTTCTGCATCTGGGTTAATGCCCCTCTATGCACATGCTCATGCACACACACATCTTGGTTCAGAGAAGTAACACAACATTTGACTGGATACAGCTAGACATCTGTGCTCTGCCCCAGTTGGCATGAAGGACCACCCATGTTGCTAGATGGGCGGCAGGCCCACAGGGTGACAGGTTGCTCTACTTTTGGAGAGAGGGCAAGAGGCATGATACCTGGGGACCCTTTGTCCCTCCGTCATTTCCTGGCTAGGGTGACAAACCAACCCAGTTTGCCGGAGACGGAGGAATCAGCCAGGATGTGAGATTTTCAGTGCTATGCCGGGGAAGCCCCAGGGAAAGTAGAACAGGTTGGTCAGCCTGTTCCTGGCAGGCTTGGGAAGGACGGGCAGCACTGACGCAGGTATGGAGAGGGATGTTTCTGACTCACTCCGTGCTAAGTGATGTCTTGAGAGATTCCTAGGAAACTTGCTGACCCCTGGCTCTCCTGGCCAGGAGAGGCTGTGAACTCAGCAAGGAGGGCTCAGTGCTTAGAAGAGACTTTCTGACCTTGAAGAACGCCGAGCTCACTTCAGGTGACACCTTCTCGTCTGTGTGTTTATCCCAGTGCAAGCCTTTGTTCTGTGCCTTGAGCCTCTGTATATAAAATAAGACGAAGTGTGATCTGAAAATAAGGCCAAAGAGCCATTCAATGACTTAATCTCTCACTTCGATCATCATTAAATATTGAACTAATTAATGTTGCTGAAGTTGCATTTATTGTAACTCTCTGACCCAATCGTGCCCCCTCCCACTAAAGCTCCCGACGTCCTTTTTATAAAAGTGAAAGAGGAGAGGGAGCCGGAGGGGCCGAGGGGGGTGGGGGACAGCAAACTGTAGCTGGTGTGGAAAGGAAATCTGACATGTGACAGCTGCAAGTGTGTGTAAACCTCAGGGCTCTCAGCAATATTTCTGCCTGTGCTGTCCATGCTCACATTTGTGGGGGTGGCGGAGAGGGGGGCCAATGTCCCTTCACCAAACGGAAGTCGTGGTCTCATCTTGCTGCCTGTCATCCTCTCTTTGAAAGTAGCACACCTTCTTTTCTCCCCGCTGAGTCAAGAGATGTTCTCACAGTAGCTGCAGGAAACCTGCCCCGTTGCTCATGTTCCTCTTGCTCCCTTTGCTAGAGCTCTCCGTCGCAGATGTGTGAGGGTGGGCATTTCCACAAGCAGCCCGAGCATCTGCCCCGGCCAGGTCAGTTGCATGTGCTCCCAGGCCTTCCCTCTGTCTCCCACGCTGAGGTGTTAGCCCATGGGGTCAGCCCCATGCAGGACAACTTATGACTGAACAGCCGCTCAGCCACTTTTTAACTGAGTGACATTAGGCAAGTTATTTGACATTACCGAGTCGCAGTTTCCTCCATTATATTTACTCTCATAATTCCTCCATCCTTCTCATCTTTCTGCTTCTCTGCTGAGGTTTTCCGACTGGTGCTCCTTAGTGCCTGCAAAACACATGGAAGGAAGGCGCCTCGGTGGCTCAGTTGGTTAAGCGACGGCCTTTGGCTCAGGTCATGATCCTGGAGACCCAGGATCGAGCCCCACATTGGGCTCCCTGCTCGACGGGAAGCCTGCTTCTCCCTCTCTCACTCCCCCTGCTTGTGTTCCTCTCTAGCTGTGTTTCTCTCTGTCAAATAAATAAAATCTTAAAAAAAAAAAAACACATGGAAAGCCCAGGGGCTTTCCAGATTGTCCTCATCTGCTGGCACACGGTGTCTTCGAGCCTGGAGCCTGGACCCACTGGGAAACAAGAGGTTCGTCTTGCTTTTCTGACGAAGACTGAGGCAAGGGTTTGTACCGTCTGTTCCTGCACCACCGGGGCCTCTCGGGTCCCCCAGGTGCTAGAGAATTCCGGGTGAGAGAATGCTCACGTTGCCCTGTGAGGAGGAGACGGACGAGCCCCAGGGACTCCGGTGGGGGCTCTGGGTTCTCCTCTGGAGTTCTGGGAAGACGTGCTTGTTTTCTTCTCCTAGTCACCTCCTCCATCTTTCCCAGGAGCCCACATCTAATACCTTCTTGTTCTCAACACCGTCTCTTCGCCAGCAGCCCCACATGGCAAGATTCGGGGAGCCAGCAATTACGAGGATTTGGGTTGTTTTGCACCATTAGGAAAAACTGTGGGGGATTAGGCAGGAGAGCCCACTTCAGTTTTTGCTGAAGAATTAAGAGGTGTGGTGAGATGGGTTCAGGTGTGTGTCACTGGGGGGAATGTGAGTGCGATCCACAGGAGGGTGACGTCAATGTGAGCCATGAGAGAGGCTCCCCAAATGAGCCCTGACACGGCTGATGGAAAGGAGGGAGGGCTGCTTTCAAACCGGGGATGACTGGCGGCGGGATGAGATCACAGCCTGCAGGTTGTTGATCTGGCGTCTGTCCCACCGCACGTCACATTCCCCGGGCTGTGTGCATCGCAGACATCCGCACACACCGAGGAGTGAGTCAGGACAACCCGCCTGAGTCAGCAAACCCAATCCAAGGGCCCGGGACGCTCGCTGGACCCAGCCGTCTACAGACCCAACTGCTTCATTCTCCTTGTCAGAGTTTGGAGAACAGATGGAGGTCAGAGAGGAGTGGGAGGGGAGGCGGGGAGAGCTCCAGGGTGTTTCGCTGGTGAGAGGGCCCACTGGTGCATATTTTAGAAATAAATTTGCCCAGATATATAAAAACCTTTAGAAGTTCTCACTCATTGGTCCAGTAATTCTAGTTCTAGAAATCCAGCCACAAGAAATCATCAGTGAGGGGACGCCTGGGTGGCTCAGTTGGTTGGGCGACCGCCTTCTGCTCAGGTCATGATCCCGGAGACCCGGGATCTAGTCCCACATCGGGCTCCCTGCTCTGCGGGAAGCCTGCTTCTCTCTCTCTCACTCCCCCTGCTTGTGTTCCCTCTCTGACTGTGTTTCTCTCGTCAAATAAATAAAATCTTAAGAAAAGAAAAGAAACCTAAAAAAAAAAAAAAAGTTGACGTAGTGCAAAAGAGAATTGAGAAGAAGGCTTCTTTCTCACCTTAGACCCCAGTCCTTTCCTGTAGATAGGACTATTCTCATCAGTTATAGATTGTGCTTCAGAAAAGAAAGGAGTAAAATAAGAAAAGGACTCTAAAGTAATGGTAAGTGGAAGTAAGACCCAGATAAGACAAGTAACTTTGAAATTTGAGACAGTGGGGTGAAAGTACTACAGACAAGAAATATTCCAAACTGTTTCTGAGTGGTGTAATTCGGGGTACCTTTTCTGTTTTTTTTTTTTTTTTTTTTAAGATTTTATTTGACAGAGAGATAGATCACAAGTAGGCAGAGAGGCAGGCAGAGAGAGAGGGGGAGGAAGCAGGCTCCCCACTGAGCAGAGAGCCCGACGTAGGCCTTGATTCCAGGACCCTGAGATCATGACCTGAGCTGAAGGCAGAGGCTTTAACCCACTGAGCCATCCAGGCGCTGCCTTTTCTGTTTTTTGTTTTTTGTTTTTTTTTTAAATGACTTGTAATACTGCTTTGTAATACTCAGCATTTAGGGAGCTGAAGACTGCATTCAAGTTCAAAATTCAGCAGAGAACACAAGTGATCTTTAAGTAATAAATGTTTACATTTATGGACACGTGTGCCGTATTCTCATATGCAAGCTTACAATACCACGGCAGGCCAATATGCTGTTGTTCTAGAATGCCCAGAGCATGAGTTTCATCCTTCCACTCACCCTGGTCCATCATCCCTAAATCAACACATACAAGAGAGTCAGAGTTCTTGCTATTAGTTGGTGATCTTGTGGTTAAATAAAAAAAAGTTCCTCTTACTTTATGTTTGAGTGCCAAATGCTCAAGTTTGAACTTTGCCTTTCTATAAATGAATCCATCAGGGAAAACAAATTGGACGCTGGTTCTTAGGTCAAGGTCTAATGTTATGAGATATTTTCTAAAGAATCCCAAGGGAAAATAAATGTCTGGTTTGTATATGACAGCACTTAGGAACAAACTCTCCAGTTCCCAAAAATGTTAAATGGACGTTGGAGAGTCCAGTGCAGATCCATACACAAGTTTTAAAGAGACAGACACTCTCTCTCTCTCTCTCTCTCTCTCTCTCTCTCTTTGAGGTAGAGAGAGAGGGTACAGAGGGAAAGGGAGAGAATCTTAAGGAAACTCTACACTGAGCGTGGAGCCCGACACAGGACTCGGTTCCATGACTGCAAGATCATGACCTGAGCCAAAAATCAACCAAGAGTCTGACACCCAATCTCAATTGAGCCACCCAGGTTCCTTAAGAGACGACATCCTTTTTTTTTTTTTTTTTTTTTTTTGTGGACAGCAAAGCAAGGTTTATTGAAAGATGGCAAAGTGGTAGTACAAAGCTCCCAAGGACAGAGGGGCCCCGAAAGGATTTCCACTGGAGTTTCTAAGTCTAGAGGTTTTTATGGGCTTGTTGGTAGGCTGTTCTAATCTGATTAGCCCTCCCTGTGCCTGTCATCCAATCAGGTTTTTGTCACTTCCTGCAGGTCAGGGGCGTTGGATGGGGTGGGAGTTAGGATTCCTTTTGTCCCCATCTATCAAGGGGTTCCCTGTAGATGGAGACAGACATTCTTAAAGACTCCTAAAAGGACCCAGGAGAAAAAGTATTATTTCTGATGTTGAAAAGAGCTTTCTGCACTTACATTGCAGTGTATGTCTGTGTACTGATTATGACAGTCCTGTGATGCTATGAACACCCTTATAGGAGCAGAACTTGGAAGGGTATTGGCTGTCATTCCGTTCAGAATGTTCCTGTTGACACCACTGTCCTTACGACTAGTGGTCAGGTTCACTGAGCCTGGGCTGAAATAAGAAAATATCTTATTTATATCCAGAAACTGGTTAACTGGTCAAGTAGGTGATGCCGTTAGGAATTACTTGAGCTTAGATTTGCTTTTGCCATAGATAAACAGATCTGAGACTTAAGTGAAGATTGGTACCAAATGAGCAATTTTTCTTTCAGTCTCCCTTATGTATCAACTTATAAGGATAACTATGGCAACATGAGCTAGGGCTGTGGGTAGTGGTCTGCCACTAGATTCAAATTTTTACTTCCTTGTTTGTATTTTGAATTCTTGAGACCTGGTGATTTGTATAGTTATAGATGTACCTTATATTCGTTTACTAGGGCCACCATAGCAAGGTAATACAGATTGGGTGGCTGAAGCAACAGAGATTTATGTTCTCACAGCTCTGGAGCCTAGAAGTCCAGAAGCAAGATGTCAGCAAAGTTGGTTCCTTCTGAGGGCTGTGATGGGGGACCTGTCCCATGCCCGCTTCCTAGCTCCTGAGGCTTTGCTGGGAGTCTCTTTTGGCTTGAAGATGCCTCCGCCCAGTGTCTTCCTTCATGTTCATGTGGTGCTTCCTCTGTGAATGTACTTGTCTCCCAATTCCTTCTTCTTATGAGGACACCGGTCTTCTCAGGGTAGGTCTCACTCTAATCCAGTATGACCTCATCTTAAGTAACTACATCTGCAATGGCCCTATTTCCAAATAGGGTCACAAATGATGTACTGGGATTAAGAGTTAAACATATGAATTTTTAGGGGATACAGTTCAACCCACAACAAGTATATAAACAAGGGTGCCTGGATGGCTCCTTTGGTTAAGCCTCTGTCTTCCACTCAAGTCGTGATCCCAGGATCCTGGGATAGAGCCCCGCATGGGGCTCCCTGCTCAGTGGGGAGTCTGCTGCTTTCTCTCCTTCTGCCTCCTGCTCCCCCTGCTTGTGCACTCTGTGTGTCAAATAAATAAATAAAATCTTTAAAAAAAACCTCCAAGTATATAAATAGATGATGTGCATACATGTGTGTATGTATAGTATTTTTTGAGGGAGGTTAAGTGAAGGCCAGTGTGGTTTGCTCTGGGCGCTGATTGCATGGTGGAGTCTTACTGGAATCCTCTAGCATTACTGTGACAGATGAGTGTATGCTCCCAATTACAGCAGCCATGCATTACATATATTGTGACATCGCCTCTGAATTTGATGGTACAGTGACGTTTTGTGTATCAGTTATTTTTTGGCAAGAATAATAGCTGCATGTGCATGAAACTAGCATGTGGGCCAGTTGGAAAGCATGAGATGTGGTTTATGATTTCACAAAATTTCTTCCATTTCTTAAGGTCATTAGCATAATCCACTTCTCCATTTTGGCTTCGAAACTTATTTATTCCGTACTAGTTTAGTTTCAGTTTGGGTGAGTGTGTAATTGTGAGAGCAGACACTTGTGATCCAGGTCAGACGCACGGCAGGAATGGATCCCCTAGAACTTGAACAGTTCTCCAGCTTTGTGGGAACTAAACCGATGCCGTTTGGGGGTATTCCAGCCTTGCCTCGTCTCAGCAATGAGTATGGCGCGCCATGCTGCAGACACGTAGCAGGGGAAACTCCCTGATGTTACCCCACTAGTTCTGAAGATCTGGAATCTCGACTGTTCTTTGAAGTCATTTGCAGAAAAACCAAGGGGCACTGAGGAGTTGTGATAACTTTCCTAGGACGGGTCCCTCAGAGAACAGATCTGGGTTAATCTGGATTAATCACCAAGGGGTCAGAAAAATACATGTGTCCAAGAGAGCAAAGCACACGTTTAAGGAAAGAGAATACAAATCCCTGAATGTTCTAGAGAGCTTTATCTACGAGTAGACTTTTGCTGAGTGTAGGGTACAGATATAAAGACACTGAGGAAAGTGGAAAGGCACAGCCTCCATGTAAATAATGTTTGTAAAACAGCTTAAGACTTTAAAAATAATTATTTGTTTTCAAAGAGAGAGAGGAGGAGTTCTGAGTTTTAAGGGAGGAGGCTAATGTGTTTTGAATATTTTTAATCATTCAAATGCAGAAAAAGACCCTTTTTAAAAAATTATCACGCCCCACATCTCTGTCCATCAGCTAGCTTCAACAATTATTAATAACTGCTCTAAATTAATTGTTTAATAATGACAATGGCAATAGTAAATATCAGCAACTTATGAGTTTTGCTGGGAGATATTACAAATGGTGGACAGAGCACTGAGGAAAGTAGAAAAATTAGCTGTTATTTCCTGACAAACTCTAATTCTTAAAATAATATCCTATGACATTATGGACATTGAGAATCATTGTGGACTCACACAATAAATCCTGACAGCCGTCGAATCATCTCACTCCTATTCGCGATGCTGACTTGAGCAACATCCCGGAGGCCTCCCTCCAAGAGTTAAGGATTGACATTTTACCTAGCATTCCCTCTCTCTGAGGTCCCTGTCAGTACCGAGTCTCAGACTTTTCAATCTGTGAGCCTCTTTGATGAGGCAAAAAACCCTCCAACCATCTGCCCTACCTGTTTGCTCTTGCTCTGAACACAAGGGAGAGCTTGCCTTTGCTCATTCTTTCTGTCCAGTGTTTTTGATGGATGGTGAGTTTCCAGAAACCCAACTGCTCAGAACAAAGACCACATCTCCTTTTCTCTTTTCTCTTTGTGCGGGTTGGGGAACATAAATGTGTTTCTCATTATTTGCTCTGTTTTACAAAGTGAGTTTCTGCTGGGGTTCATTGCTTTTGGGATTACTAGTTATTTCATCTCTTACAAGACTGGTCCTTCCCTAATGTTTAACAATGGCTGTCTTTATGAAGAAGACAGGAAACCCAAAGTGCTTTGCTAGATGTGAAGGTTCCACCAAATACCAAGATTCAGGAGATTTTTCCTATTCTAAAAAAACCGTAATCTCCTTGTGGCTGGTATATGTATTGTGCGAGTGGTTGTGTGTGAGGGTTGGGGGGTGTACCTAGAATAAGCTGGTGGGTGGTAGGAAGACCCAAAGCTAATTCCCAGCTTAAAAGCCATCATAGCGCCGTGGAAAAAAAGAACAAGCCTTGGAACCAGAAGGTCTGGCTTGAATTCTGCCTCTTTTTTACTAGCTATTGAAACAGCTAATGACTTTGAGAAAGTTAATTCATCTTGTTGACTGTAGTTTATCATCCCCAGAGAGAAGGATAATATAACCTGCTCTTTGGATCATAAAGATTAAATGAGATGCTGAATGAAAACACCTGACACATCATAGATGCTCAATAATTTGGTACTGCTTATTATCTTCCTGTGTAACGGCAAGGAGTCAGCATTATAAATAGGGGGCCCGAGACCAACAGATACCCCAAGCCATAGTATAAATGTCTATAGTTGTTTAAGGGTCATCTATGGGGGCAGGAGAAAATATTGATTAACCAGCTCTGTGACCCTGAGCAAGTCCCTTAGCCTTAGTGACCTCTTTAAAGAAACCTCCATGGGGCCCCTGCCTCCTAGCTCCAGGGCACTGGGTCATGTGTGATATGAAAATCATAATAATCCCCACTTTCATCACGGGGTTGACCTGGGGATCAAATGAGATAATGTTTGTGAAAGTGCTTGGTAAACTTTGAGCACTATCTAAATGGAGCGCTGGGGACCTAGGCAGATAGGACATTTACTGTCCCATTCACAAGGCTCCAATGCAACTCTCCATTCCTGGGCATTTGGCAGAGAGCCAACACTTTCTGTTTGGCTTTAGTATTGAATGAAAAGTAAACAGTAGCTTTTCAGTTGCTTTGCTTCCTCTCTTCTCTGTGCAAAACAAAGCCAGGCTCTTAAGTGCTTCCTGCATTTAGAAACAAAGTTGGATTGCAAACCAGCCCCAGTACATAGGCCCTTAGAAGGTGGGGGGGAGGGGGAAACCAGGCATCAGAAAGAGGACTCTAAAGATACCTACACGTGGTTCTTAGCTAAGCAATCAGCCCCTTCACCAGCCCCAAACCAGAGCTAAGGGCCCCAAGACAATTGCCTTTTTCTTACCTGGGGTTAGTCCCAGGAGAAGCACTTGGACAGGGTCACTGCCCCACGGTGTAAAGGGTCCCCGTGAGACTGAGGATGGGGGTGGGAGCGGCAGTGTGGGGCTGGCCAGGGCTCTTGCTCCAGCAGCTTGACTTTGGCGGTACCTGGGGCCTCGGTGCAGAAGAGCATTCAGCGCCTGCAGGGTCCTGTGACCTTCATCTTGGAAATGCTCCTCACTTCCCTCCTGTTGTCCTTCTCCATCCAACACCCTTGCTAGCATTCTTTTTTTTTTTTTTTTTTTAAGATTTTTTTTTTCATTTATTTGACAGAAGCACAGCTAGAGAGGGACACAAACGGGGGTAGTGAAAGAGGGAGAAGCAGGCTCCCTGCCGAGCAGGGAGGCAGGGAATCCTATGGTGAACCAAACAAACATGCTCTTTCCCAGAAGAGATTTAGTACATAAGCAAGTAAGGGAGTTTAGTTTAGGAAGAAGGGTGTAAGTAGGGAGCTTTCAAAAAAAAAAAAAAGAAAGAAAAACGAAAAATAAACAATTCATAATACATCTCAGACAGTGTGGATTTTTTCTCTGAAAGCAATGAAAGTCATGGTAGAGGGTTTTAAAACATTTTTTTTTTAAGGATTTTATTTATTTGACAGAGAGAAACACAGCCAGAGAGGGAACACAAGCAGGGGGACTGAGAGAGGGAGAAGCAGGCTTCCTGCCGAGCAGGGAGCCCGATGTGGGGCTTGATCCCGGGTCTCCAGGATCATGACCTGAGCCGAAGGCAGTCGCCTAACCAACTGAGCCACCCAGGCGCCCCAAAACATTTTAAACCTAGCTTTATGGAGGCATGATTGACATACAATAAACTGCACCTATTTAAAATATACAATTTGAGGGGCGCCCCTCAAATTGTATATTTTAAATAGGTGCAGTTTATTGTATGTCAAGGATCCAGAGGTCCTGGAATGGAGCCTGTGCTTCTCTCTGTCAAATAAATAAAATCTTTAAAAATATATATATATACAATTTGAGGGTGCCTGGGTGGCTCAGTGGGTTAAAGCCTCCGCCTTCAGCTCAGGTCATGATCTCAGGGTCCTGGGATCAAGGCCCACATCGGGCTCTCTGCTTGGCAGGGAGCCTGCTTCCTCCTCTCTCTCTGCCTACTTCTCTGCCTACTTGTGATCTCTCTTTCTGTCAAATAAATAAATAAGATCTTAAAAGAAATCTTTAAAAAATAATAAAAAATAAAAAAAATACAATTTGATGAGTCTTGATACGCATAGACCCCTCAAACCATCATTACAATATAGTAGCGTATTCATCACCCCCAAGGTTTGTTGTGCTCCCCCTTCCCCTCTCTCTTCCCCAAAGCAACGACTGCACAACAACACTACTGATAAGTTTGAATTTTTCAGGATTTTATGTAAATAATCATACCACATGTACTTTTTTTGTGCGTGGCTTCTTTCACGCAACATATTTATTTTTGAGACTCATCCAGGTTGCAACATGTATCAACAGTCCATGCTGAGCAGCAGTCCACGGTTTTCCATGGTGTTCCGTGGCATTCCATGATCTGATATGCTGGTTTGTTCATCCTGTTGACAGACCTTTGGGTTGTTTCTGCTTTTTAACTATTATAAATCATGCTGCCGTGAGCATCTATTTATGTGGACGTATGCGCTCATTTCTTTTGGGTAGACAACAAGGAGTGGAATTTCTCAGTCATGTGGCAGGTTTATGGTTAATTTTGTAAGGAACTGCCAGGTCTCTTTGGCTCAGGGCCATCATTCTACTCATGGCAGTTCAGAGGGAAATAATGTCAACACAGACAAAGATGGTGGAGAAGAGAAAAACAATGGCTAATGCTTATTAGATGTTTCCCACGTGCCAAGCATTTCACTAAGTATTTTCAACGCGTTATTCCTTAATCCCTCCAAGACACCCTATGAGGTCAGCACTGTGATTTTCCTTATTTATAGATGAGGCATTCGAGACTTTGAAATTAAATAACTTGCCCAGTTCTCTTACCTACTCACAAAGAAGCCAGGGCTCAAACCTTGGCTTTTCTGACCTTCCAGTGTGTATTGATGACCACAGCGTGAGACCGAGCTGGTAGAACTAAAGTCAGGACACCTTTGCTTGGCTTTTTCCTCAGACTGTGGGAGCAGCACAATATTCTGGGCCTATTTAGGAGGAGGTTCTATTTAGATGGTATGTTGGTTTCTCTTTTTTTTTAAAGTTTATTTATTTTTTTAGAAATCTCTATGGCCACAGTGGGGTTTGAACTCACGACCCTGAAATCAAGAGTTGTATGTTCTTTTCAACCAGGTTCCTGTCTGTTTTTTGTTTTTTTTTTTAAGATTTTATTTATTTGACAGAGAGAAACACAGGCAGAGAGGGAACACAAGCAGGGGGAGTGAGACAGGGAGAAGCAGGCTTCCCACCGAGCAGGGAGCCCGATGTGGGACTCGATCCCGGGTCTCCAGGATCATGACCTGAGCCGAAGGCAGTCACTTAACCAACTGAGCCACCCAGGCACCCCAGTGTCTGTTGGTTTTATAGGAACTGTTGTTAGTCTAAAAATCTAAGGAGATTCGAGAGGCATGATGCATTTAAAAATCATTTTTATATATTTCTCTAGAACTCTACAGAATCATTTATAAAGTTGTCTAATCCAAATATATGACTATATTTAAGTCAGTTCTTTTTTACTAGGTTTAGATCATAGTTCCTTAGAGAGCCTCCTCCATGGAATCACAATAAATGGAACTGACTGTATGATACTTGGAGGTAGAATGATAGAGCAGAAAGGACATGAGTTTGGGAGTGAAAGCGACTTGAATCCTTGTTTTGCTGCTTCCCAGGGGAAGAGCTACTTAAACTTTATCTTCCTCATCTATGGGATGGAGATAGTAATGTCTATTTAAAGAGTTTTAAGGACTAAAAAAGATTACAAGTCAAAGCCTTAGGTTCTTGGTATCAGTTCTAGTTCCTTTTTTTTTGTCCTCCTCCTCCTTCTCCTCCACCTCCTCCTTCTCCTCTTCTTCCTTCTTATTTTAAATACTCATACCTTTTTATCTTGGCTTAAAATCTAAAGCTTTTCCTGCTTGAGGTTTCTGATCCCTCCTAAACCGTATGCAGAATTCTGTACGTTTGTACATACACATTTTGTTGGGGAAACGTCCCTGGCTTTCATCAGATTTCAATGAAATCACTGGCTCCAAACCAACTCAGAACCACTAGATTTGTTTTCGTTCATTTATTCATTCATCTATTCAACAATATTTAATGAATACCCATGACGGATGTTAAGCATTTTGCACAGGGAGACTCTGACCTTTGCTGTCTTTAGGGGGTTAAGAGTTGTGAAAAAAAAGTTTAGAATTGTGATTAAAAAAAAACAAAACTGCAATATGTTGTGAATTTGTGTGTTAACATGGTAATTACATGCATCAGAGAGAAAAGCTTTGTCCATGAATCAAAAAGCAGAAGAGTCCTAGGAAGTGGATGAAAAGCATGCCCTGTAAGCAGGGAAAGGGCTGGGGCATTAAGGACATCAAGCACCCTGACTTTCACAAACTCCTTGCAGCCAGTTGCTCCCTGGCTATAGAGACCTTGTGGGTGAGGAGCTGGGCTGGGAGGTGAGGCCCTGAGATCTCCACCCACCTGGAGGAGGCCCCTTTCTCTCTCTCTTTCTTTCTTTCTTTCTTTCTTTCTTTCTTTCTTTCTTTCTTTCTTTCTTTCTTTCTTTTTTTCTTTCTTTCTTTCTTTCTTTTTTTCCTTGTCTTTCTTTCTTTCTTTCCTTTTCTTTCTTTCTTTCTTTCTTTCTCTCTCTCTTTCTTTCTTTCTTTCTTTCTTTCTTTCTTTCTTTCTTCATTCTTTTTTTTTTAAAGATTTTATTTATTTGGCAGAGAGAAACACAGCCAGAGAGGGAACACAAGCAGGGGGAGTGAGAGAGAGAGAGAAGCAGGCTTCCTGCCAAACAGGGAGCCCGATGTGGGGCTGGATCCCGGGTCTCCGGGATTATGACTTGAGCCGAAGGCAGTCACTTAACCAACTGAGCCACCCAGGTGCCTCAGGAGGCCCCTTTCTTAACTCACTGGAGGTGCCTTTGGACTGCTAGCCCAGGGGACAGCTGCACTATGGTGTACAGTTTTCCCTCCGCGGCTTAGCTCCTCAACTGTAGAGTAGGGTATCTTTAGTTCTGGGGGAGTGGAGGACTGTGCTTTTTGCTCAGCTGATCTCCTCGAGGACTTTGTAAAGATAACAGATCACTCTGTCAACAGTGTTCCAGGAACAAAGGTGTCTTTCAGCTTTGTCTCCCAGGCAGTTAGCAAGGTGAGCTGGGGCAACTCTTAAAGCTGGAGGGGTATTTGGGTACAATGTGGCTCAATTCCCTCCTTTTTATGGATTAAGAAGCTAAAACACGGGTAAATTATGTGACTTCTCCGAGGTCATGGCCTTTTCAAAACACAGCTGTGGTCAACAGGTGTAGCAGCCCGACAGCCGATGCGTAATGCAGGCGCGTTCTGGAGGGTTCAGTCTAATCCCCGTGGGCCCTTAACGATGGGGAGAGCCTCTGGGCAGTCAGCCCCACTTCTGCCGACCTTACCCACGGTGACTAGCTCTACCTGCTCTGTCACGGAGCCTGGACATAGTGATTCTTTTGAGTCTTGCACTTTGCTCTTTGATTTTCACTGGCCCTGCCCTTGTGTTTGTTCTTGCGCCCTCTCTGTGGGCATTGCAGGAGTTCCGTGTTTACCTTGAGCGCAGGCCTAAATATAACCGCCGTCATCGCCGTCACCGCGGGAGGCGTCCAGATAGGTCAACGCCTTCTCAGTGCGAGCGTAAACCCCATTCCAGGCTGCAAGCGCGGGGCAGACACCAACGCTACTTCCATGGGCATTCGCTTTGAAATAGAAACTATCACCAAAAGCTTGGGTGGCGGGGTTCAGGAAGAAAGCTTTGTCTCTCCTGTGCAAAGAGCCCCGGGCTCCAAATCATAGGTGGGAAGGCAAGGAAGGAGCATACCTAGGGCCCTTCTTTTCCACCTAAAGCAAGGCTGGTAAACCTTCCCCTGACTCCATCCCCATCCTGTGGGTCCCTTGAAGGCACACAGAAAGTGTCACACCTTCCTCTCCTTTAGGCCCTTCGAAGGTATCCTGGGAAGAGCCCAGCCAGTGGTTTTATGTAGTGCCACAGACCCGACACCCGATTCTCAGGCAATTGCTACCATGGCCCATAGCACACAAGGACAAACTTGCAACCCCATCCGCTCCAAGAAGTTCTTTCAACCTCGCCTATCAACAGTGCTCTGTCCCGACTCAAGTAATTATTGTGCTAGTCAAACATTGTATGGTTCATAAATTGTTTTGTGGTTTTAATCTTGTGCAGATGAGAGCAAAAGCTCGCTTGGAATCTGAGTCTGTGTCTTCTGCTTCCTTTCCGCTCTCCTCAGTCTTGACAAAATACTGGGAACTGGCCAAGTTGCCTTTTTCTGGAGAACACAGAAGTTCAAGTGAACCCTTCCGCCACCCCTTCTCTGGATATGGTAGAACCTGCTGTGACCTCTGTTACAGGGCTGATGAACTACAGACAAGAAGGGGCAGTCGAGAGGGACAGTAGGACCTCTTACACAATTTTACCTAGTGAGAGAGGAAAGAGGATCCTTGCTTAGTCCTCCGAAGCCACCCAGGGGCTGGGAGAGGATGAAACTTGAAACCGCATGTAAGGTCCAGTTTTAGAATCCAGGCTGCCATCTTTACTCAGAAAAACAGCTCTGGGAGAAATGGGCAAAGGGCCCCTGGAAAACAAAGGCGAGCTAGGTTGGGGGAGATGCTCAATCAAGTAACCCCCTTAACCTCCTGTCCTGGGAAGTACGGAGAAGCAAATTAAGAGTGGGCAGCCAGTTCCCAGTACTTAGGACCAGGTGGGAACGCCCAATCAGTTAATCAGACCAGGTGGGACCACCCAATCAGTTAATCCCCTTAACCTCGGGGACCCTGACCAATGGAGAGCCCCTGGTAAACCACTCTGTGGGGATTAAATGTATTCATCATCACAGCAGAGTGAAAGAATTAACTCTGGCTAGCTACGTGAGTCAGGTCAGGTCGGGGTGTGGTTTTCTCCTACAAAACCGCTATGCCTTTTAACCTCAGGGTCCAAGTCCCTGCTCCACTGTGTTGGGTATATTTGTGCCCAAGCTCAAGCTTGCAAGCCTGCAAATAAACCCTCGTGTGTTTGGATCGGTACCAGCTCCTTGATGGTCTCTTGGATTCGAAATCGGGGGCATTACACACATCGTTGGCCTCCTGCACAGTGAATCTGAAATCAAGAACCTTCCAAATCTCTCCAAGGTCCCTAGGCTCAGAGAGTCACTCTTTGGAAAGAATATAGTATATGTTGACATCATGCCCCAAACCAGCCCCTCTTTCCCATCCTTCTAGCCATTATTGAGATTTGTATTGTTTTATGAAGCTCAGGGTCAGCAAGAAAGACCACCATGTACCCCTTGTACTCATGGAGCTTACTATCTAGCAGAGAAGCCTTACCCACAGCTTTGGGAGAGCAATTCCAACATCTAGAAGAAGTAATTTTGGCAAGAGTTCAAGGAGAGGGAAAAAGAAGACGGTAAAGAGAGGATGAGGGGAAGGTTTTAGTTTGCTTCCAAGCTTGTTTCAAGCCCTGGAAGGACGTGAGAGGAGAAGGTAGGGTTGTGTGTCCTGCAGAAGGCACATGAAGAGCAGGAAATATGGCTCCATTAGAAAAGGGAGAACACGGGGGCGCCTGGGTGGCTCAGTTGGTTAAGCAACTGCCTTCGGTTCAGGTCATGATCCCGGAGACCCGGGATCGAGCCCCACATCGGGCTCCCTGCTCAGCGGGAGGCCTGCTTCTCCCTCTCTCGGTCCCTCTGCTTGTGTTCCCTCTCTAGCTGTGTTTCTCTCTGTCAAATAAATAAAATCTTTAAAAAAAAAAAAAAAAGAAAAGGGGAGAACATGAGTGGTGGGTAGCCCCTGGCTGCACACTAGTGTGCACTTCTTGGGATGACTTCCCGTTGTCTTCTCACGCTATAGATGTACAACCAGTGAATTTTCGGTCTGGCTCGCCAGCTCCTAAGCCCATTCTCTAAAATGCCTTCCACGTTTTTTGTGTTAGCTGCAAGTGAGGAAGGGAAATAGTTCTTGTTCTTTGCCCTCAGTTCTGTATTTACTGGCTCACCCTCATGCTATCAGGGCTTGAATGAGAACACAGTTTCTGCCACCATTCATTAGAAGAACAGTTCTGGTCCGCATGTCTCTAGAACCGGCTGCAGGGTGGCTGGCGGGGGCGGGGTGGGTGCTGACGGTGGGAATTGGAGTGTCTTGGGCTCTGGCCCCTCCACAGCAGCTAGTGGAATTGCGGGGGCCGAAGTACGGTGTCTTCATTGTACAGCTGAGAACACAGAAGAGGAGGGAACTTGTTGACAAGGAGTGGGGCTGGTGGTGACCTCAGGATGGAACCTTCTGACTTTCAGTGATTCATTATTAGAACTGGAATTTCAGGTTTTCTGTGGCCTGGGGTCTACAGAGGTAGGTGTGAGGAGACTGGAATCACTAGGTCAGTAAGTAGTATTGAGTGTAGGTATGTCCCTAGTGTGCGGGCTTTACCCAAGCACACGGAGCACCATCTCTCTTCTGTCTCAGTTGGATATGACATCATGCTGGACATACAGCTCCCTTGGAAACAGGCAGTAATGCCTATAAACAATAGACCAAGATGAAAAAATGCTCAGCTGGTGCTTTAAGCCAGACTGAAAGACCAATTCATTGTGCTCCCCAGCATACGGCCTTTGTTACTACACGGCCTATAGAGAACAAGAGTTGTGCGTGGCCCAGGACGTGGTAGAAGCTCAGAAACATTAGTTACTCCTCTGCCTCAGACCACCAGTTCCCCAGAGAAGGAAGTCTAAACTCCACACGTTTTGAGGCCTTTCTGGACCACCTGGCTCCCTGTCTCCCCTTCAGTCAATACATGAGTGTCAATTACGTGCCTGGCTGGGGAATACGGTGTGTCGAGTTCCTGCCCTCATGCAATTTAGATTCTGGTAGGAGACAAAGTCAAGAAACAGCTCAAGGGAAGTGTATAATGTCAGGTAGCGGGCAGTACTGTGAAAAAAAAAAATAAAGCAGGTTAAGAGGAGAGAGTACTTGCTTTTCTGTCTTTATTGGGTGCATTTCAACAACTTCTTCCACGGGAAATGCCCTGCAACTCCCTCTGCCCACCTACTGTTTTGTTCTCATTGATTCAGATCTGGGGGCTCTTTGTTCCTTACTTCTTCCATTTAGGGTCAATTTCCTTCCTAAAGTCCGCCGTTTTCATCCAGGGTCTGTGCACAGTATATTCTCTTTGCCTAAATGTAGCTTATTTCATCTCTACTTGTGTTTAGTAGTTTAGTCTTGCATAGATCCCAGATTGAAATTATTTTCCCCTCAGCATTTGGAAATATTTCATTGTCTTCTAGTGCCTCTTATAGCTGCTGAGAACCCTTTTGTTGGGTGATTGGATGTCCTCTGTATAATATGTTCTTTTCTCGCCCTTCCCCTCTCTTTCCCTTTTTTCCTCCCCCATTCCTCCTCCTCCTCCTCCTCCCCCTCCTCCTCTTCCTTCTCTCTGTTTTTCCTCTCTTTTTTACTTTTTCCTGTGGCTGCTTTTCTGTTCTTTGTTTGTTGGAAGTGCGTATTCCATAGCTTTGCCATAGTTGCATTGGTATACATTTATTTTTCTCTCTTTGGTCTGAGACTAATGCTTCCCTATCTTTGAATATGAATTCTCACTCATTTTCTCAAAACTTAAACCCAACTAAATGTTGGTCCTTCTTTTCTACCTTCTCTTGCTCTTGATGCTTCTATTTCCCTTAATAATGGGTAACTTGTGCTTAGCTATTTCGCAATTACAAATTACAAGGATCTGTTTTAAAATTCACATTATTTATTCTTTCTTCAGTTTTGCTAGTCTGCAGTTAAACTATACATTGCATTTTATTTTTTAAGTTTTTTAAAAATTTTATGTGTTTGAGAGAGAGGGAGGGAGCGAGCACATGTGCATACACAGAGGGAGGGCCAAAGAGGGAGGGAGAGGGAGGAGCAGACTCCACGCTGGGTCTGAGACCCTCTCAGCGCTCAGGCTTGATCTCAAGACCCTGAGATCATGACCCGAGCTGTAATCAATAGTCTGATGCTTCACCGACTGAGTCGCGCAGGCTCTCCTTTATGTGCATTTTTATCTTATAAGGCCATTTGTTCATTTTTAGAAAAAAATTTTTAAATCTTTTTATTTTTCATAATGCCTTGTCTTTACTTGTGGTTTTGTCTTTGGGGCTATGTATTCAGTCATTTTTAATATTCCTGCTATATTCTATTTCAGATTGCCATTCTATTGAATAGAGTCTACTCTTTTTTTTTAAACATTTTCATTTATTTATTTGATAGAGAAATCACAAACAGGCAGAGAGACAGGCAGAGAAAGGGGGGGAAGCAGGCTCCCCACCAAGCAGAGAGCCCAATGCAGGACTCGATCCCAGGACCCTGAGATAATGACCTGAGCTGAAGGCAGAGGCTTTAACCCACTGAGCCACCCAGGCGCCCCAAATAAAGCCTATTATTGATTTTGTTTTGCCTTCTCATTCTTGCAAAGAGTGGGGTTATCACCTTTGTAATTATTTATTTGTGCTCCGTAGAGAGTGTATGTGTGTCAAAAGTTCTCGTGGCCCAGGTTTTGAGGCAACTTCTAGTGGTTGCCTCTGTTGTTGCCAAGGACTCTGGGTCACTGGCTCAGAACCAGGCTTTTACGTTAATCCCGGAACTTAGCGTTTTCTAGACCACGTGGGTAAATTTGAATCCTTCATCCATGCTAGATATCAACGAGAGTTCTTATTCTTTCAGGGAAGAATATATTGCCTTACCAGAGTCCAGCTGGAAACAGAAAAACTCCCTCATGATATCTTTGGTCATATGGCTAGATTTTTCTAGGCTATCATTTACAGGAGGAAGCCACTCTATTAGGGTTCTAACTTACTGCAGGGATTTCAGTTCCCAGCTTCATATCTCTGTCAGAACTTGTTGTGGTTGAATCCTTAAGCTATTTACTTTCAAACCCAAAGATGCCAAGATCCAGCAACATCAGCAGCGTCTTGAAGCATCTTAGAAACGTGGAACTTCAGTCCCTCTCAGACCCGTAGCATCAGAACTTCATCTTAACGAGATCCCAGGTGATTCACGGGCACGTTAGAGGCTGAGAAGCATTGTCATGATCTCCATGTTATATAATGCTCATTCCTCCAACCTGTCCCTTGGAGAAGGCACAATATCAGCTAAGTGTGGATCCTGGGCTTTTTTCTTGTTTTTGTTTTTAAGACTTTTTAAAACCTCTGCATTCTTAGAGAATGAGTATTTCGCTTTCTTTCTTGGGAGCTCATTTATGCATTTAAAAACAACTTTCATTAGACTTGTCTTAGTCGGCCATGTCACCAAGGCCTGCTTTAAGTAGTTAGGTCCCTATGTTAGCCTGTGGTTGGGTGCTGTGTGTATACAGACACTCGGTAACTATTTGGAGCCTGTGTGTTTCAGTGATGTATTAGAATTGTTCTTTTGAAAGTTGCATGATCAACAACACAAGAAACAACAGGTGTTGGCGAGGATGTGGAGAAAAAGGAACCCTGCTGGTGGGAATGAACATTGGTGCAGCCACACTGGAAAACAGTACGGAGGTTCCTCAAAAAGTTAAAAATATTATTACCTCATGCTTTAGTAATGGCATTACTCAAATCCAGCTTGATCCAGATTGTTTCCAGGAGTTTAACCCTGCACCCCACTTATGGCATGTCAGTGGCCTTGACCTTAGGGGTACCTGAAAGTGTAGAGGAAAGCAGCAGTTTCTGAAATTGGGCAAACTTAAATCAAGTGGTAATGAGACACCCAGATGCAAGACAGTGAGAAGAAGAAACCGAGATGTTAGATAAGAAAGTGCATCCAAGAGGTAGACACTGTGCAAAAATGCTGAGGGAACATCAAGGAAAGAGGAAGGAACTTCATAAAATGGGACAGGGTGACAGGCCTTAGGTCGCCACTCAGTCCTTATTCCCTGTCTGCTTCTGCTAGGGGGCAAATCATTCTCTTTTGTTTCAAAGAGAAGGAAAGAGCCCTTTGCCACCTCCTGCCTGGGAAATCTATCACACCAACCACGGAGACCTTGGCTTTTTACACCAGTTTGGGGGCTCTGCTTGGCATAAAAAACATACCTTCCCTGCATGAAGTGAAGAGGGGTTTCTGCTTTCTTCCCACCTCCTGTAGGGTACATCTGGCCCATAGTCCCTGATCATTGTTTGCCTAGCTTTAATCCAAACGTGTGCATTGCTTTTTAAATGGTGAAAGACGGAGCCAACAATAACCTTAAGTCTCCATCCGCTGCATTTATCTAAGGGCAGGATTGTTACATGAAGCTCCTTTTCCAGCCAGCCAGCCTGTCATGCTCTTTGTTTCCTGGGAAGCCAGATCATTGCCTTTGATATTTTGCTCACAGCACACCCATCCCTGAAATCCCTCACCAAATCCTACCCATTTTAAATGCCCACTTACCTGAGTGACTTTCTGTCTGCACTGATTATTTGAAACTTCAGTTCATTTTCTATTGTGAAGGATTGTTTTTGTCTTTCTGACTCGTCGCCCCAAATACCTTTTAAGCTCTTTGAAGGCAGAGAGCTTAGAGCATGCAACACAATGGCAGGCAGAGGGCAAGTTCTCGATGATTCCAAGGAAGTGTGTTGATTTCAGATGGATATGACTGTTAGTTATCAATATGTACAATTATTCACATGCTCCAATGAAGCATTTCCAAATGATGGCCAGGTTGTGTTGGAAATTATACCAAAGAGTGGCTAAGAACACATTGCTGTCTTTTTCCTAAAGTTATAGAAAATGAGCCAGGTTTTGTCCTGTGTGGGGACGTGGAATGTCTCACTAGTGCTCACCTGAGAATAGAGCCTCCCTCCATGCACCACCAGTACCGACTACCTCTACTGCCTTCTCCTGTAGGGTAATAAAATGTCACATGCATTGTCTTCATTTTATATATTTGTTTATATTTATGTATTTGGAATATATATGTGTTATATACACTTTCAATTATATATACACTTACAATTGTTATGTCTTCCTAAGAAATTGATACTTTATTTTTTTTATTAAAGATTTATTTATTTGACAGAGAGATCACAACTAGGCAGAGAGGCAGGCAGAGAGAAGAGGAAGCAGGCTCCCTGTTGAGCAGAGATCCCGATGTGGGCCTCTATACCAGGATCCTGATATCATGACCTGAGCTGAAAGCAGAGGCTTTAAGCCACTGAGCCACCCAGACACCCAGAAATTGATACTTTAATCATTATGAAGTCAACTTCATCTGACGTTACTGCTATTAAGTCTTATTGTGCTTACTGTTTGCATGGTATGTCTGTTTTCATTTTTTTTACTTTACTTTTACTATCTATCTATCTATCTATCTATCTATCTATCTATCTATCTATCATCTATCTATCTTTCTATGTTTCTGTCTGTCATCATTTATGGGGCTTGAACTCAGGACCCTGAGATCAAGAGTCACATCCTCTACTGACTGAGCCAGCCAGTGCCCCATGTCTTGATATTTTCTGTGCATCCCTTGTAGACACTATGTATTTAGGTTTTGTTCTCTCATCTAGTAACACAATCTCTGCCTTTTCATTGGAATGGTTAGTTTATTAATACTTAATAACAATTATTATTTTGGTTGGATTTAGGTCTATTGTTTTTCTACTTGTTTTTGGTTGGTCTCATCTACTTCTTGTTCCTCCTTTCCTTCATTCTTTTGAGTTAATTGAACATTATGTTTATTTATTTAAATTTTCTTTAACAATTTCTTTATTTATTTGAGAGAGAGAGAGTACAAGCTGGGGGAGGGGCAAAGGGACAAGCGGACTCCTCGCTGAGCATGGTGTCCAGCGGGGCTTCATCGTAGGACCCTGAGATCATGACCTGAGGCAAAGTTGGATGCTTAACTGACTGAGCCACCCAGGCACCCTGAGTTAATTGAACATTTTACAAGTTTTTAATTTGTCTATTGGCTTTTTAGTTATGCCTCTTCGAATTAGCTTTTGGAGGTTATTCTAGGATTAAAATGCATATCTTTAACTTTCATTGTCTACTTTTATACCACCTCACACAAAATATAAAAACTTTATACCTGGCCAGTTCCTTTACCTTTACCTCATCTATTCTTTATGATACAGTTGTCATGCATCTATACACATTACACATATCCATACTCATTTATGAATTTATGAAATTATATATATACCACTTATGAAGATCAGTGGGAAGATATTTTATGTCTACCATTTTTCATGCCCTTCATACTTCTTTGAAAATCCAAGTTGTTATGGTTTTTTCATTATCCTAAAGAACTTACATTATAGCGGCACCTGGGTGGCTTAGTTGGTTGGGCAACTGCCTTCGACTCAGGTCATGATCCTGGAGACCCAGGATTAAGCCCCGCATCGGGGTCCCTCGGCAGGAAGTCTGCTTCTCTCTTTCTCACTCCCTCTTCTTGTGTTCCCTCTTTCGCTATGTTTCTCTGTGTTAAATAAATAAAATCTTTTTTTAAAAAAAGAACTTAAACTTAATATTTCTTATAGTTCAGATCTCCAGGTGAAGAATGATCTTAGTTTTTGTTTGTCTGGAAATGGCTTTATTTCACTAAATACATTTTTTTCCTTCATTCTTGAAGAATATTTTTTACTGGGTATAAAATCTCGAGTTGACAGCTGCTTTTCTTTTACACTTACAAAAGATGTTATGCTACTGACTTCTGTTCTCTATTGTTTCTGGAAAGAAGTCAGTGAAAATTGACATTGATACTCTCCTTTATAAGATTTCTCTTCTGCTAGCTGTTTGAAAGATTCTCTGTTTGTCTTTGGTTTTTAGTATTTTGACTATGGTGTGCCTTGATGTGATTTTCTTTGTATACATCACATTTGGGAATTTGCTGATTTTTTGTGACATTTATAAATTATTGTCTTTCACTGAACTTGGGAAAACTTCAGTCATTATTTCTTCAAACAGTTATTTATTTTTTATCAAACAAATATTAGACCTTTTGATATTATGCCACAAGTTGCTGAAGCTTGGTTCATTTTTCTTCAAAATTTTTCTCTTTTTAAAAAAATGGATAATTTCTACTGATCTATTTTTAAGTTCACTGACTCAATATTCTCTTTTGTGTAATATGCCAACCACATCCAAAGAATTTTTTAGTCAGATATTGGGTATTTTAGTTCTGAGATTTCTTAGTTATGCTTTAGTTTCTTTTCTGCTAAGATCTCCTCTTTGTTCATTTATTATGAGTCTTTTTTTATGCCTTTGTGCATAGTTACAATAGATGCTTTCAAACCCACTTCTGCTCATTCTAACATCTATGTCGTCTCAGGGTTGTTCTTTGTTGATTACTTTGTCTTAGGAAAGTGTCACATTTTTCTGATTCTTTATATATCATGTAATTTTGGGTTATATGGGAGCCATTATGATAATGCACTACAGAGAGTCTGGATTCTCATGTTTTCCTCCAAAGAGATAGATTGTTATTGTTGTTGTTGTTGTTGTTGTTGTTGTTGTTGTTGTTAACAAGCAAGTAACTTGACTGGCCTTAAACTCCAAAATCTGTATACCTTGAGATGAACAGAGGCTAAAATCTGCACTCAGTTCTTTTAGCCATGGATTCTTTGCAGTTTTCCCTACATTTGCAGAGTTCTAGGGTCAGTCAGAGATTTGGGGAAAATTTCAATGCAGAATTTTGTGTCTCCCCTTTTTAGATGCCTTCTTTCTGGAACTACCCTTCCCCTCTTCATTTTCCAGCTACAGAGGGTGTATCACTCTATTAAAACTGTCAGCTTCCATCTGAGTTGCAGGTGTCCTATGGGTCAGGAGCTGGAGCTTGAGAAAAATGTCTTGGTATAGGTAGGAACTCCTCAGGCGCCTTTTCCTTCTTCCAAGTACTGGCTCTTCTGCCTGCTCCTGGCCATTCTCCAGTGCCTTCTGGTAGTTGTCTTTGATATTTTGTACAGAGTTTATGATGGTTATCTGCAGAAGGATTGGTCTGAGAGGAGCTATTCTATTGCCAGGAGCAGAACTAACTACTTTATTCTGGGGAGAAGGAAGTTGATGTGGGGCGAGTGCTAAGGCTTAGCTGGAAGGATGTATGTGCCTGTGTGAGTGACAGAAACA
Organism: Spilogale gracilis; assembly: GCA_004023965.1. Classification (NCBI taxonomy): domain Eukaryota; kingdom Metazoa; phylum Chordata; class Mammalia; order Carnivora; family Mephitidae; genus Spilogale; species Spilogale gracilis. The sequence continues at coordinate 42,725 of PITA01003063.1, read as the reverse complement.
TACCCAGGCTGGGCTCCCCATCCCAGCTCTGCTAAGGTGCTCTTAAATTCCCCCATATCAGGAAACTGGTCTCCAGGGCACAGAAGAGAGTCTTCTTGGATATGGACAGACTTTGAGGTAATTTTGAGTGGATCTGATTGGCCATGGCCAGCTAACACAAAGACACCAAAGTATTGGTGATAGCTTATGTATTTATTGCAATACCCCATGCTACATGTTCCATAGATCTCTTTTAGCCTTCCCCAGAACCTTTAAATTAGGTGTAAGCATTATCCTCATTAGGCAAATGAATCAGTGAGACCTAAAGAGATCAAGTGATTTTTCTCAGTCACACAGTTGAATGTGTGTGGAGAAAGGACTAAATTCTAGATCCGCCTGACTTTGAGGCCTCTTTCTTATAATCACAGTGATAGGTTTTACCTCTCCTTCCCTGCAGACAAAATATGGGAATGTAATTCATTGTCCTATAAATACATAAATATTTACCTTTCTGATTCCCCAGTCTCCTGCCCCAATAGGGAGAATACTAGGTCCAATGGCCTCTGCAATGCCAACCCAAAGGGAGGGAATCCCCCTAGTTGTAGAAGACATGTTTTCATCTGAGAGTCAAGGATTCTGACTGTGGACCTCATTGTTACCCACGTCCTAGCATGATGCTGGACAAGTCACTGTGCTTTTCTTTCCTTCCTCATCAGTAAGTTGGGATAAACTCTGAGATCTTTTCCAAAGCTTTTTTTTTTTTTTTTTAAAGATTTTTATTTATTTATTTGACAGAGAGAAACACAGCTAGAGAGGAAACATAGCCAGAGGGACTGAGAGGGAGAAGCAGGCTTCCCGCCGAGCAGGAATCCTGATGTGGGACTTGATCCCAGGTCTCCAGGATCATGACCTGAGCCGAAGGCAGTTGCCCAACCAACTGAGCCACCCAGGCGCCCCTTTTCCAAAGCTTTTAACAGCCTAATTCTAAGGTTCATTTTTGGTGGCCAGGAGCTAGAAAGATCTTGCCCAAATCTTGCGTGTGAACCATGAATTTAACAATATCCAGAGTAAGTGTCTTTGACATCTTTACTCCCCAGATATCTTCCAAAAACTAAATGCAAATAAGAAAACCAGGATCTTAACATGGTGCTCTTTGGTCTCTGACTCCCACTAAAGCCTCCCTCCCCAATCAGTGCTGTTGGCCCATTCGTCATTACTTAGGGGTACCTTGATCTGGCTCAGCCACTTGCTGTTTCTAGGACTTTAATTCCTACAGAGAGACCAAGTTCAAAGATACAATAGTCATCTGTTTGGTGGCCTGTGCTCTGGGGTTAGGTGGTTAAACTTTCCCACATACAGAAAGAATCTACCTGCTTAACCTGTTCAGGGTGGGAGGAAAGGATTGTTTACATCTCTCATTCCCTTGTGGGACTCAGTTTCCATGCCTGCCTTTCAGTCACTAGGCTCAACCCTAGACTCACAGTATGGTAGTTTGGATGTGGGACCTATTCTCTGAGGAATTCACCAGTTTTTACAATTAAAGAATTAAAGTCCTAAAATGCCTTCTTGGCACCAGAATCTTGTCAGTTTCAGGAATCTGCAAGGTCTGTCTCTCTCCTCCCTCAACCCTACCTGTTCCCCCCCCCCCTTATTTTTAATAATCATGCTGGGAAAAGCATCCTGTTTGGGAGGGATAAATGTGGTGTAGAAAGAGGTCTGTGGTGCGGACTCATAGCGTTGGAGCCAGGTTTTTTTGAGAATGGCAGCTTGGGACACAGCCAGGATAGGCCCTCACATTCTTCATCTCCCCAGAAATGGCTCTAGTAGGAGGTTAGGAGCATAAACTGTACTGTCCTTTAGACTCACCGTGTAGCTTTGGGAAATGAATCGAGCCTTTCTGTGGTCCATGCAAATGAGAGACCCCACGGTGTTGCCTCTTATAACTTTGTGTCAGCGAAGACCCTTGAAATACTAGGAGAGGCTTGGAAAAATAAAGTGACCTTATAAAGGTGACGTTTCTGGTCACTGCTAAAACTATAACAGGATTTAAATGGAGCTTTCTGACCTCTCCAGCTTACATCCTCAATGTACTCGGAGGCCAAACTCTCCAGTTTATTCTGGGGATATCTACATCCGATGTTGACATTTTACCGTCTATGTGCCAAAGATGGCAAAGGGCAGACTCACTTATGGGTGGCCAGATGTCCCCACTTTTGATTACAGCTTCTATTTGCTTTCTCCTTCTTCACACTTCTGTTGTTTCCAAGACCTGATCCACATTCGCTAACTTAGAACTGGTCGGGGGTAGAGTCAGCAAAGAATAAAGAAGGCCCTTATCTTGGCAAAACTTTTGATAAGTTTCCACTTCACTATCTAAAAGGTGAAAATATTCATGGCTTAGAACAAAGATTTACATTTCCCAGGACTGTAGCAGTAATCACTGATGGATAGTTAAATGCTGTTAAATTCTCACAGCAAGAGTTTCCCAGAATGGCAACAGGTATCTGGATGTCATCTAAGTGCTCTGGGTCCCCGTTTTCTCATCAGTAAGATGATGCAGTAGGAGTCACAGGGGTCCGCTTTGGGTCCTCGTTTTCTCATCAGTAAGGTGATGCAGTAGGGGTCACAGGGGTCTGCTCTGGGTCCTTGTTTTCTCATCAGTAAGGTGATGCAGTAGGGGTCACAGGGGTCTGCTCTGGGTCCTCATTTTCTCATCAGTAAGGTAATGCAGTAGGAGTCGCAGGGGTCCAAGGTTCTGTTTTTTGTTTACAGTCTGCATCTGCCATTTTACTGTTATTGTGCCCCATGATCATTATCAAAGCTGGCATTGCCTAAAATTATTCTTTTTATTACTTTTGTTTCCTTAACAAAATAATCTCCAAGCTCCTCTCCTACTTCCTCTCATACTTTACAAAGTACTAAAATTAGTAAGAGCCCATAACCTTTATCTTGTTCTAGTTCAGCAAGAGACAGGAGGATTTTACCATCTCAGGGAAATATTTCAGGTCTCATCATTGACTTCAATTTTCTTAGACATAGACAGTATTTTGGGAGAGTTTTAATTCATAGTTAGCACTATTTTCTCTTTGCTAAAGACCTCCCCAAATATTCTAGCCCTAACTTCTCAGCAAAGTTCTATTCTTACCTTTATAGCTACTCAGGAGAAGTTTTCACTTGGAAAGAACATCTCACCTGTAGTTAATCAAACAGGTATTTTTTGAGCAACTATTGTATATCTAACATTATGAGCAATCTACAAGAAGCATTAGACATCAGCCTTGCTCTCAAGGACCATACGTTGAAACTGCGGAGAAAAAAAGTATATTGAGTTGGAATCACTTGTTAAAGGCCTATTTGCATGGGACACCGTAAAGCCTGAGGGATAGTGTGCTCATATAGCCCACTGTCCAGAAACTGTCCTTTTATACATGTTGTATTGGAGTAATTATTAATATCAGTCCTTCTGACCTTTAAGAGTGTCCTAGGTTGGGTGATAATTTATAAGGTTGCCTTAATGATGGGGAATGGCAGGGCCTTGGTATCCTCACCCATGGGAGTCAAGTCAACAGAGAAAGTTACCATAACAACTTAGAACCATGATGATTAGTGCTTTGTTAACATGGAAATAGACATCATCACACCCTGGATATTTTTCTTAAAGATTTTATTTATTTACTTGACAGAAACACAGCTAGAGAGGGAACACAAGCAGAGGGAGTGAGAGCGGGAGAAGCAGGCTTCCCGCCAAGCAGGGAGCCCGACATGGGGCTTGATCCCGGGACTCCAGGATCGTGACCTGAGCTGAAGGCAGACACTCAACGACTGAGCCACTCAGGTGCCCTGGATATTTTTTAGTTCCGATGAAGCAAGTCCTCTCATTAGCTGAGCTATTTGTATGGGCTATGCCGTGTTTTTGGTTAAATCTAATACAAAGGGTTATTTCCTCCAGGTTAAAATGCTGATCAGCATCTGTGTCTCTGAGACATAGACATAGAACTAACCCATAAGACATGTCAGTTCTCTCATCCATGGGAAAGAGATCAAGAAGAAGCCTCAAAGAAGGGGCAACACGTAAACTCCAGCAGCTTGAGCAGTTCACATCCAGAGAAGGGGCCTGAGGTCTCATTGGCTCAGCTTCGCCACCATGCCTGAGTGTCTCTACAAACCAAGGACTGGGCCTTGAGTCAACAGGGCAGAAGGAATTTAATGAGCAGTGCCCAGAGGTAGGAAACAGAGTGCGTTATGCAGGGATGGCCAAGCAACTTGGCATAGGTGGACGGTGAGTCAGCAGGTGCCAGTGGATCGGCCAGTGGAGGCTCTGGAGGGAAGCAGCAGCTGGATGATGGAGAACCCACATCAAGCACAGTAGTGTTTTTTAAGTTTCGAAATGAAATGGGACCTCAGATATAGCTCCATCCCGAGGGCCCCGCCTTCCCTGGCTGCTGCAGGTGCAGCAACATGATCTCTTCTTCAGGGTTCCTGCTGATCTCTGAAAGCCCTCTCTGCCCTCTCCGGGGCTCTGTTTCACGTGCATGATGCATGGACATGCTGTAGCCCTTGCAGGGCTGATGAAACACTGTCTGCAGATCCAGGACAAACAATGCTAGCTAAGGGAACACCCAGCCCTGGGCAGGCGTCCCCATGTTTAGAGCCACCTCCAGATGTTACAGATGAACTAACTGATTCACTGGGTCAAGGTAGTGGTAGTGTTTATGTTCTTCCCGAGTGCACAGCAGTGGCTGACAATGCCAGGCTGGTAATGAAGTTCCTCTGATCATTCCTCCCTCCGGTGGACTTGGACAGCCCCCAGAGGCCATGTGACCAGGTTGGTGTGCCACCCCCAAGCTTCTGGGTCCTGGAGTCCCTGCAGTGGACTGATCAGGTGATCTTATCTACCCTGGCAATGTATGTTCTTGCCAACAGAAGCAGAACAGTATGGGTTGGTGCATAAATACAAATAAGTAAAAAAAAAAAAGGCTCATACCATTGCAGAATGAGCAAGTAGAATCTATTGAAAAGGCAAAATATAAAAACAAGCATGAAGAATTGTGAGAGGGACACGCCAACAAGGATTTTGTTCAAGTAAGACAATTATTTTTTAAAAAAATTTAATTCATTTATTTGACAGAGTGAGATCACAAATAGGCAGAGAGGCAGGCAGAGAGAGAGGAGGAAGCAGGCTCCCTGCTGAGCAGAGAGCCCGATGTGGACCTCGATCCCAGGACCCTGAGATCATGACCTGAGCCAAAGGCAGAGGCTTAACCCTCTGAGCCACCCAGGCGCCCCTCAAGTAACACAATTATTAAGAAGTAGATGACCAAAGGAGCGCCTGGGTGGTTCAGTCAGTTAAGCATCCAGCTCTTAATTTCCGCTCAGGTCATGATCTTGGGGTCATGAGATCGAGCCCCGTGTTGAGCCCTGAGTCCACACTCAGTGGGGAGTCTGCTTGAGATTCTCCCTCTTCCTCTGCCCTTTCCTATGCTTGTGTGCTCTCTCTCTCTCTCAAATAAATATATCTTGGAAAAAAAAAAGGAAATAAATGGCCAAGAACTTTTATTTTTTAAAGATTTTATTTATTTATTTATTTATTTGAGATAGTTCAAGTATGAGCAGGGGGAGGGACAGAGGAAGAGGGAGAAGCAGGCTCCCTACTGAGCAGGGAGCCCCACTCGTGGCTCAATTCAAGGACCCTGTGATCATGACCTCAGCGGAAGGCAGAAACTTAACCGACTGAGCCCCCAGGTGCCCCTCAATCAAGAACTTTTAAAATCCAGTATCTAACCAGTGCTCATTTGGTGAGGAATCACTGAGGAACTAAGGGAGTGGAGAGGCATTCCCCTCCTTTGAGGATTATGGGGCTGCCAAGAGATGGAACCCAGAGTAAGTCCATGAGGTTCCTGGGCTGATCCTTGGGGCCCACACCATCTCAGGCTGGTGCTGATCATCACTTTGTCCAAAGGTCCAAAACGCCTTGAGGAGTAAGCTTAGAACTGGACGCCTGCGATCTTATGATTATGATTATTTTTACCTCTGACTCTCACAGGAGAGAACCCCAATGTCCCAGCCTCCTTTATGAAGTTTCAGTCCATGTTTCCTTCTCGTTGATACCAGCGCTGCTGTGTCTGTCCCTGGTGATGGGGTAGGGGTGCGGGGTGCGGGGCTTGCTGGAGAATGTAAATCAGTGTCCTACTTCCTTCAAGGAGCAAGTCAGGCTTGCACAAACCCACCAGCGGCATCACCCGGTGCCTGGGGAGGTGACTGACATACAGTATGGCTCAAGGTCCTCCTCCTGATGGAGAATGGGAGTCTGCAGACCCGCATGTGTCTGCAGAGTGACATTCGCATTACTGTCAGCTTTAGAGTTTATAGCCCTTAAGCTGGTTTGTTTAAAAACAATGACTTTGGAACCCATTTCAGGCTTGCAGGGAAGTTGCAGGAATGGAGCGGACTCTATGTCTTTCACCCAAGGCTCCTTTCACCCATGATGTGCTTGCTAGTGGAGTCCAGGTCTGAATCACATGATCTAGTCTCTCTAGTCCTAGAATGAGTTTCAGGTCTTTGACCTTTATGACCCTTAACATGGGTTTGCCTCATGCTTCCTTATGGCTAGCCCCACGTTATGCACTTTGAGCAGCAATATTACAAACAGGATATTGTGTTCTTATTGCCCCCTATCAGGTGGCCCCTGCTGTCACCTCGTCCCCTTAACTTCATATCCCAGTGGTCACTTTGCTCACTTGATTAAGATAGTGTCTGCCTCGTTTCTTCACTGTCAAGTTACTTTTTTCTTTTATAATTAATAAGTACCATGTAAATATCCTACTCATTCAACTTTCACCTACCTGCATTAGAACTCATTGAGGTTCCTTGCCTAAATTTATTATCGCTATGATGTTTGCCAACTGGGACAATTTCTAGTTGTATCACTCCTTACACATTTATTGGTTGGCATTCTATTGCCAGGAGGAACTTTCTCATCTCCCATTCTTAAGTTCATTCATTTGCTTATAAACAAATGAGTTATTCATCAATGGGTTATAATGCACTATTAGCGTTAATTATTTTGATGTTCCAGTTGGCCTAGATTTTTGACACCAGAGCCCCATGAACTGGGGTTCTGTGTCCTTTTGACCCATGCCTACCATTCTCGATCACGTGTCCTACAGCAAGCCACTCCTCGCTTACTTTGTAGTTTCCCTGGCCCAGCTCTGGGTTAGTGAGTTCTCTGAGAGACCGTGATTCCTTTACATGGACAGTGATATTGAAAAGCCAAGATCTAGGGGCTAAGTATGCCCTTTGCTCCTGGAGGGCTGCTTCTCTCAGGCCCTCTTGGTGGACAGAGTTCAGAAATGCATGCACTTTTATACATAGACACATCCCTCCCCACGTGTATGTATGCACCTGCACCTTTACATCTGGTCTTCTTTCTGTTTCTCTGTTCCCACTATATTTAGTACATTTACTTGCTCAATTCCCTGTGTGTAGCCATTCCCCCAGCTCAGCGACACTGCCTCTCTTGCATGCTCTGACACTGTCCTTGTAAAGGTTGCCGGCTGTACCTGCAACTTCATTCCAACACTATCCTGGCCCTGGCCCTGTTATCCCCTGCTTGCACCTGCCCAATGACCACTGGAAGTGGAGTAGAAAGAAGAGGAAGGAAGTCAGATTGGTGTTTCTTAATGAGAAGAAAAAGTATCAAAGGCTAAATTGCAATCATCTGCAATAGTTATTTCTTGGTTCTCTGATACACCACGAGACAGCCCGTCTACCAGTATGGTACAGCTACTGACATCAAGGGTTCTTCTGGGTCTCTAAGTCTACTGCAGGACTCTAATTAACACTGGGGGTGGGGCGGTGCTTGTGCATTTCGCAGTGCATTTTGGCCTTGACTATAGTGGCAGGAATCGGGCTGTCAGCGCTGGTTTTAACGTTGCTAAGTCAGCAGAATGCTTTTCAACTAGTCAAGACATGCATCATACCTCATGAAAGAAGAACAAAAACAATTTGAGTTTTCAGTGGTTCTCACCAAGAGGTTATACTATTCACCCTCAACGTGGTATGGACTTCTGTTGAAATGAGCACCGGAAAAATAAATGTGTTCTTATAGTCAGGATGACGGTTACCTAATGAGGAACTCACATTTCCCGTCACTTGGGCAATAAGTATTTGCTAGCCCTTCCAAGCTGATTGTAAGCTCCTTGAGGGCAAGGGGCAGGATGGTATACTTAGGCAATCGCCCACAGTGACTTGCAATTAGGGGATGATTAGTAGTTGATGGCTCAAGGTTTGCTTGTGTTTTTTTTGTTTTGTTTTGTTTTGTTTTCCCTCCAGCTAGACCGTTCACCGTAACACTGAGTTAGGACTCATGCCTATTTCTCTATGGTCTACTGGTCCCCGCCATCGTTTACATTTTAGATAGGACTGAAGTCTGTAAACTACTGAACTGGTTAAGCTGGAGTCAGAGGCAGAAATGAAGCCCTTTTCTATTTCCTCTCCCCTCCTTCCCTGCCTCCAATACATGCGCTGATAGAACTGATGCAAGAATGACCTGATCTAGGTGGGCAAATGGCCCTCTGTGGATTGCGCTACTTAAAGTTCAGAGCCGAGTGGCAGGACGTGTAGTCTCCGGACGCGAGTCAGGGCCCTGGTAGGAGGCCGGCTCCTGCCAGAAACTCTGATCAACTTCCAACAACTCTCCTAATCTCCCTGGCTTAGTTGTGTGTGCCTGTCAAGTTGGGGTTTGGGCGTCATGATTGCTAACAGTCTGTGGTTCTCGAGTTTTTGTACTTGGTCCTTATGAAATATTATGATTCATAGCCACATCCTGAACCACAGCATAAAGATGGCAAAGTGGCAAGGAAAACAGAGTGAAAGTATAGTCTATAAGAACACTAGAAAGACGTCTCTCCGGATATGTAGCTCCAAATCTTGCTTTCTCAGTGTGTGTGTGTGTGCGTGTGCGCGTGTGCTATTACAAGAACAGGACAAAGCCACTTACAACTGCTGCTGTAGATGACTCTAAAATGTGTATGAAAAGGCAATCCTTACAATTGCTTAAGCGGCTGTGAAAAGGAAGAATAAAGTGGGAAGAATCACTCTTCTGATATTAGGTCTAACTACAAAGCGGCTGTCACCAAGACTGTGTGGTGACAGTAGAGGGGTAGACACATACCCCAATGGAACAGGATAGAGACCCACGCAGACGTACCCCAATGCAACAGGATAGAGACCCATGGGGACACGCCCAGTTGCTTTGGACGAGGGTACAAAAGCAATTCCATGGAAGGAGGATAGCTTTTTCAGCCAGTAGTGCTGCAGCAGGTGGATTTCTATAGGTAAAGGAATGAGCCTACTCCTAAGCCTCTCACCTTATGCAAAAATGAACTCGAATCATATCTTTAAAGTGCGGGGATGCCTGGGTAGCTCAGTGGGTTAAGCATCTGCCTTCGGCTCAGGTCATGATCCCAAGGTCCTGGGATCGAGCCCCATGTTGGGCTCCCTGCTCAGTGGAGAGTCTGCTTCTCCCTGTGCCTCAGCCTCTCCCCCTGCTTGTGTTCTTTCTCTCTCTGATAATAACTAAATTAATACATAAATAAAATCTTAAAAAAAATAAAGTTAAAATGCAAAACTATAAAACTTTTAGAAGAGAATACAGAAGAAACTCTTTGGGATTCAGGGATAGACAATGATTTTTTTAGACTCGACATAAAAGCATCCCATAAAGAGAAAAAACAGCAAATTGATGAGTAAAATTATTTGCTCTGAGAAAGTCGGTGTAAAGAGGATGCAAAGGGAACCTATCTATTAAGAGAAAATATGTTCAAACTACACATCTGACAAAGGGTGTGTATCTAGAATATCTAAAGAATTCTCAAAACTCAACAGTTAAAAGACAAAAAAAAAATCGGGATGCCTGGGTGGCTCAGAGGTAAAGCCTCTGCCTTTGGCTCAGATCATGATCTCAGGGTCCTGGGATTGAGCCCCTCCCTCTGATTGGCAGAGAGACTGCTTCCCCCTCTTTCTCTGCCTGCCTCTCTGCCTATTTGTGATATCTCTCTCTGTCAAATAAATAAAGAAAATCTTAAAAAAAAAACTCCCACCACTCCAATTAGAAGTGGGCAAAAGACGAATGGTTATTTCACCACAAAAGGTACATAGATGGCAACTAGGCTGTGTGTGAAAGGATAATCAGCCATTAGGGCAATGCAGATTAAAAGCACAATGCAATAGCACTACACACCTCTCAAAATGGCTAAAATAAAAAATCGTGACACCCCCCAAAGCTGGTGAGGATGAGAAGAAATTGCGTCCATGGCTGGTGGCGGTGTAAAATGGGAGAGCCACTCTGGAAAACAGTTTGTTAGTTTCTTACAAAATGAAACATGGTTCTAGCCAATGACCCTGCAAATATCACTCCTGGACATTGACCGTAGATTAATGAAAACTTACGTTCACATAAAAACCTGTAAGTCAGCCTTCATAAGGGTTTTATTTGTAATCGGCCTAAACTAGAAGCAACTGAAGCGCTCTTCACGAGAGTAATTGCTAACCAAACCAGAACGTCTATACCACGGAATATACTCAGTGAGAAAAAGGAACACGCTGATACATGAAACGACTTGGATGGATCTTCTGGGAAGTATGCTGGGTGGAAAAAGCCAGTCCCTGAAGGTTACATACCATACGATTCCATTTATATAACATTCTCAAAAGTACAAAATTATACATGAGGGACACCAGATTCGTGATTACCAGGGGTCAAGGCTGGGGGTGGGATGGGGGTAGGGAAGGGGAGGAAGAGCAGAGGGAGCAAGGCAGCATGCCTATTAAAAGATAACACGGGAGGCCTTTCTGATGTCTTAACCAACCACATCAACATCAGCACCCTGACCGTGAGGTTGTATTATACTTTCTCCAGATGTCACTGTGGGGGGGATCTTGGTAAACAATACCCCTGTTCTTATTATTTCTTACAATTGCATGTGAATCTACTATTATCGCAAAATAACAAGTTTAATTAATTATTTTTTTTTTATTTGAAAGAGAGAGAGAGAGTGCCCAGGCAGGAGAAGAGGGAGAAGTAGGCTCCTCGCTGAGCGGAGAACCCGACGTAAGGCTCAATCCTAGGACCCTGGGATCATGACCTGAGCCGAAGGCAGTAGCTTAACTGACTGAGCCACCCAGGCGCCCCACAGGTTTAATTTTTTTTTATAGTTTTTTTAAAAAAGATTTTATTTATTTGACAGAGAGAAACACAGCTAGAGAGGGAACACAAGCAAGGGGAGTGAAAGAGGGAGAGAGGGAGAAGCAGGCTTCCCGCCAAGCATGGAGCCCGATGTGGGGCTCAATCCCGGGTCTCTGGCATCATGGCCTGAGCCGAAGGCAGTCGCTTAACCAACTGAGCCACCCAGGCGCCACCTTAATTTTTTTTTATTTAAAGATTTTATTTGTGGGCGCCTGGGTGGCTCAGTTGGTTGAGCGACTGCTTTCAGCTCGGGTCATGATCCTGGAGACCCGGGATCGAGTCCCGCACCGGGCTTCCTGCTTGGCGGCAGGACTGCTTCTCCCCCTCTCACTCCCCCTGCTTGTGTTCCCTCTCTAGCTGTGTTTCTCTCTCAAATAAATAAATAAAATCTTAAAAAAAAAAAAAAAAAGATTTTATTTGTTTGACAGAGAGAAACACAGCTAGAGAGGGAACACAAATGAGAGAGGTAGAAGCCAGCTTCCCGCTGAGCAGGCAGCCTTGATGTGGGGCTTAATCTGGGTCTCTGGGATCAGGACCTGAGCTGAAGGCAGAGGCTTAACCACCGAGCCACCCAGGCACCCGGACAGGTTTAATTTTTTTTTTTTTAAAGATTTTATTTATTTATTTGAGAGAGAAACACAGCTAGAGAGGGAACACAAGCAGGAGGAGTGAGAGGGGGAGAAAAGCAGGCTTCCCGCCGAGCAGGAAGCCCGATGCGGGACTCGATCCTGGGTCCCCAGGATCATGACCCGAGCTGAAAGCAGTTCGCTTAACCAACTGAGCCACCCAGGCGCCCTTAATTTTTTTAAAAAAAAGGAAACGTGAGTGCTGTCTGGGCTTAATTTCCTCTTTCTTCTTTCTTTCCTTGTCTTTCTTTCTTTCTTTCTTTCTTTCTTTCTTTCTTTCTTTCTTTCTTTCTTTTTTTCCTTGTCTTTCTTTCTTTCTTTCCTTTTCTCTCTTTCTTTCTTTCTTTCTCTTTCTTTCTTTCTCTTTTTCTTTCTTTCTTTCTTTCTTTCTTTCTTTCTTTCTTTCTTTCTTTCTTTCTTTCTTTCCTCCCTCCCTCCCTCCCTTCCTTCTTTCTCTTTCTCTTTCTCCTTCTCTC
>PITA01003063.1:0-30299 GCA_004023965.1 Spilogale gracilis | reverse complement strand
TGACCCTGAGATCACAACCTGAGCTGAAACCACTGGGCCACCCAGGTGCCCTGGGCTCAGTTTGATGTAGGTAAATGGAGTGAAAGCATGTGCGGTTCAGGAGAAGAAACGACTAACATAACCACTAGAGAGATTGGCTATGGCTTGGTGACAATGATCTTCTTTCTATATTCCCAGAAGCACTTGGCCCAAACTACAACTTTGCCCATGGAGGTACTCAGTAGTTTTGTTTTGTGTATTATTGTTAGTATGGAATAGAAGTTGCCTTGTCAGGAAGTTCAGTTTTTGTATGGAAATGCGAGACACCTAGGACCGATAATAGGGAGCTCCAGTGCAAGTCCTTTTGCATAATATGGGATTAAATTGTGTTTTGCTCCCATAGAAGTTCTGTCAGCTTGCTTTTGTTTTATTTTACAGGATATCCTTGAATTACATTCACTAGTATGGGAAGCAGGAGACTTGTTACTTCTGCGCTCTAAGGAAAAGTTTCTCACTCCTATTTCTGGGTCCCCGGCTCTTAGGAAGCGCCTCCGGGGTCAGGGGAGGGGAAAACGGGTGTGGTCCCCGGCTTCTTGCAATTTCTGCCTTGGCCAGCACCTTTTCTATTTATTTTACAAATTGGGTTCACATCAGATTTAGTTTAGGAACAGATGCCAACGCTTCGTAAAAACTTGAAAACCACTGGCTGTTCCCATCTGAGCTGAAGTTGTGCTCAGAGACCCGCATCTCTTCCCCGCTCCCTGTCTGGGGAGATAGCAGGGATGCCCAGCCGAGCAGAGGAGGCGTGAGAGACGCTGGAAAGGAGGAGGAGAACAAATGCCTTGTGCCAGTCTTCCTTTCCTGCTCTAGCTACTGTGGGCCCGTGGTTCTCATTCGGTGCTGCCCTTAGCCCCAGCGAGAAGGCCTGGGGCAGAAACTCCCCTTCCGAGAGCAGAACAAACGAACTGGCGTGAACGTGATTTTTGGAAAGAAAATAATTTTTCTTTGATTTTTCTTTTCGGTGTGTGTGTAATACTAACTCCTGAGTAATATAAGGCACGAGGATTCAAGGTGGTGAGTGACTGAGCCGCTGATGGCAGAGCTACAGGAGATGAACAGAGGCTTGACTACATGAGCAAATGTGTGAAACAGGGCGCAGAGAGCATTTCCAAAAATATTTGGGGGATGTGTCAGTGTTTGTTTAATAGGTAATTGATTAATGGCAAATGATTAATAATAAAGTAATTTTTGGTCAAAGGATATGATAATAAGATCTGTGAAATGTCACCTAGGTAGTTCCACCTTCAGATGGGACCAAGGTGTCTACCAAAGGACAGTTACCTAGGGGGACCTGGGGGCGGGTCCAGCAGACGTAGTGAGGAATTTCTCTTTCTTAGCAACTGTCCCAGGGCACGTTGTGATGTGTGGTGGCCCTACTTTCTCTGAAAGACGTGTCACCTCCGGAAAGCTTCACCTCCCTTTTGGTGCTGCAGTTCCCCTTGGGGACACTGGGGCTTCATGAAAACCTTTCCAAGTCCCCACAGCAGGAACATCAGGGTTTCCTCAGCTCGGCCGACCTTCCGTCGGTTCCGGCTGACGGTGAAGGGCAGGAGGAGGTGGCGACGGATTTACAAGGAGGAGCATGTGTGTCTACAGGACAGAGACGGCGAGCAGGAAGGGAGGCCCAGACTGTTTTGGAGAGGAATTCCCACCTCCTTGCTCTCCTGTGCTCCCTAAGGCCTTTTGAACTCACTGGGCCAGAGCAAGATGAGCTGAGACCGTGTAGTTGGCCAAGTTCCCAGGAGCCCTACAGGGTCACTTCGGGGGCCCTGGGGCCTACAATGCTGCTAGACTCATCCTCTATCCTAGAGAGCAGTTTCTCAGCGAGCTCTGCCATGCCCTGTTGGGGAGGGACGGGGTGGAGGGGAAAGAGGTGGTAGGGCTTACGACCAAACTTTTAATAACCCCCCTCCTCTTCGACTTGACTGAACTTACCAGAGGACGGGTGGCCATCTGCACTACAATTAGGAAACAGAAAACCTAACCAACATAAACATATGAAAACCACAGACAAAATCACACTCTGTTACGACCCATCCAAAAAAAAAAAGGTATCTCTAGCCAGAACTGATTGTAGCCCATGACCAGCCTGGGCCCTCTGCACCCCTCAAAGGTCCAAGGGGATCCTCCAGGCCCAGGTGTGTGTGACAGAGGCTGCAGGTGGCCCACAAATCCCCAAACAGTTTCTATCTGGCTCTTTACAGACAACAGTTGCCACCCCCTGACCTAATAATCCCATCTTGCAGTTTGGGGTGGAGGGGCTGGGATCCCAGATCAATATTAATATTTTGGAGCCCAGAGGAAAATGGGCGTTATGCCTCCTCATCTTGTCTTTGCCAAACTCAAGTTCAGCTGGGGGCCCAAGGTTAGGGAGGGACGTGCATGTCTGTGAGATGAATGACGCCAGCTCAACATACCACCTACAAGAGGATCCTGCATAGACATGGACCTCTGTTGAGATTCCTTCTCTATCTCCTCACCAAGGGTTCTTCATGGCCAAGGGAGAAGAGGGAGGGTTACAGCTTTCCTGTGCCATGACAGAGGGCTTCGCTTCTGGTGGAAGATGACGCTGAGGCTGTGAGGCCTGCCTCTGTAGCCACCGGTCCCTTCCATGGTTTCCAGCCACCCGTCACGTCGAGTTGGGCCCTTGAATGCCTCAATCATGTACTGTTTGCATTTATCCTTCCATGTGGTCTGTGGGCCTCACAAGTGCTAAGGAAGCCTTTGGGAGGGAGGTACCATTTGCAACTAGAAAGAAGTGTGTTGGGATGCCCGGGTGGCTCAGTCAGTTAAGCCTCTGCCTTCGCTCAGGTCGTGATCCCAAGGTCCTGGGATCGAGCCCTGAGTCAGGCTCCCTGCCCTGTGGGGGGCCTGCTTCTCCCTCTCCCCCTGCCTGCTGCTCCTCCTGCTTGTGCTGTCAAATAAAATCTTAAAAAAAAAAAATAAAGAAATACAGCCGAGCATGTTTACTCCTCTCCCAGGGACTGCATCTCTCCAGAGGGAGGGACTTACTTTTCAGAATTGACCATTTCAGTGCCAGTTCTGTGAGAGGGACTCCAGAGTCACGGGGGACAGTTCTTGCAAGACTAAGGACCCACATGGTCCTCCTGGCTTTGTCACGGACTGGCTCTGTGGCCTTACGACACACACACACACACACACACACACACACACACACAGGGCCTTCATAGCTTTACCCATGAACACGAGCTGCCATCTCTACAGCTTGAACGCTTATTTTATAAAGTCCAAGCTATTGTCTGGAATGCTATTCATTCCTGTGATTCTTGTTTAGAACGGAAGTGGCCTACATGGTATTTCTTACAAGTTTATATTTAGAAGAATTGTTTTTTTTTAAATGAACATGTTGACTGACTCTTAAGTACTCGGGCCACCACTACGTCCCCTGGTTGTCTGATCTCACTCAGAGCCTGTCTGGTTGAGCACTGGACCGGATACAGCAGAATCAAGGCCAGAACCCAGGCTTCCGGACTCCTAACACCTCTAAGAGTCAGCAGGACGCACTGCTTTTCCTGGCCTGTCATTCCTCTAACACATGAATACCTCTTCGAGGGCTAGGGGAGGAAAAAGCACCTAGCACCCCCTTGCACACCTCAGATAAGCCCTAAACATTCAACCGAGTAATTCAGAGCTGGCTATTTGCTAATCTGAGGACATGGCCCTAGGACAGTGTTTTGTACTGTTTCCCTCCTCCTCCAGACATCTCTAAGATGTCTGTCTCACAAGCTAGAATCATGTAATGATTATGAAAACCATACTGAATCTCGAGTGGACGTTCATCAAAACCATTGTTGCTTTTCCCCCTTCCCATTGATGGGAAGGCAAACTGGGCAGTGTTGGACAGTCTTGAGAAAGGCAGGTTTGTGCATACCTCCCTTTTTGAATATATTCACTCGGTGCTGAGGTCTGGTATGCTCTCCCTTCCCGCTGGCCTTCCCGGTGTGGCGCCCAGTGAGCTGCAGGAAATGCCTGGAAGCACTGTGCCCCTCCCTCCATCCCACAGAACTCCGAAATAAAACATCTCTGGAACTCTTAGGACGAGTGTGTGACAGCCAAAGAAGTCCCACCAGCAGCTGGCTGGCTTTGCTACATTCAGCTTGTCCGAACAAGCCGCACAAGCTACCACGGCTGTTTACAGTTTTCCCACCTTTAAAAACAGTCAACACCAAAAATATGCTTCAGGAGCAAGTGGGAGGGTAGGAGACATGCCCCCAGATCAGTACAAATGGATTCGTAACGACACTGGCCCTGTGCTTCTCTAGCCCTTATTAGCTGTGACCAGCCTTCCTTCCCCGTGTGTCTTAGCTTTCGAACTCAGACCCCGATTGAGATCTAGCCCTCTGAAAACCTACATTCTGTATGTGGAAACACGCTGACTGAAAAGCGTTCTCCCCAGGGACCTGGCTGGCTCCGTGGGTGGAGTGTGTGACGCTTGACCTTGGGGTCATGAGTTCCAGCCCCATGTTGGGCCTAGAGATAACTTAAAATTAAAAAAAAAACAAAAAAAAAACAAAAAAAAAAAGAGAGAGAAGAAAATCATAAAAAAAAAAAAAAAAAATTCTCACCAGCCTCCGACGGACTCCTAGAATAGCATCAGTCTTAAAATAGAACAGTTTCAGTTTTGTGTTTTCTACCTTTATTACATTTTTTGCGTTTGAGATACAAACCAACCACTCTATCACACAAAAGACATCCATTCTGTTGATTTTAAAGTGCATTTCCCCTTTACCTTTGTGTACAAAAATACTTATTTTTTTAAAAACATGTGGATGTTTCTTTATAAGGCACTGTCAGGCACTGAGTGAAGATGAGCCTTCAGTTCTCCATTCATGCTCAAGTGAAAGTGAAACATTGTCCTCACGGGCCCAGCAGGCTCTAGGAACTGATCACGAAACTTCCAAAACATTCATGGCTTTCCAACACCATCGGGGAAAAGCCTCCTGAAACCATAGACACCCTGCCCGGTCCCACGTGTCCACTTCGGAAAGTGCAGAGAAGCAGCTATAGTGTCATCGGGGACCCCGTAAGATCCCATTATGCTTATGACTCTTCATCCCCCTTTTCAGCGATCGGGACCCCCTAGAGCAGGGGGTCATGGGGCTTGCTCTGCCAAACTGCACCCAGAGGAGGAATTTTCGCCGAGGAAACAAATGAAAGACAATCAAGGATTTCATCCACTGTCCACGGACAGGGAAGACCCGGAAAACAGGCACTTCCGAGAGATGAGCCGACACTCTTTTGGTTATAAACATATCCATAACCCGCTGAACATCCACGTGACTACAAGTAATGCTTGTTTTTGAAAAGCAAATTTTACGCAAGATCAAGACTACAAAACATTCTTTTAGCCACTCGAAATGAATACCTTTAAAAAACACTGAAAGAGTAATGTCTTGCCACCATTAAAATGAAACCTTAGAGAAAAAATAAATTCTACCTTGACTCTGAAACTGTTTTAATTTCTGGAGAACTACAGAACTCCTGTTATTTCCCACCACTTCCCCTATCGTCAGAATACTTACAAAAATAAAAAGAAACCCATTCAAATGCTTCCTATCTTCCAAGAAAAACTGAAAGCTTATTTATTATGTATCTTTTAATAGCCCGGCTTATTTATTGCACCTGATTTGCCAATGCTCCCCAGGATATTTGGGGGAAATAAACATGAAACGAAATGAAGCTGCTTCCCCCTTTCTGGACAAGGGCACCAGCAGTGGGAGGCCTGTCCTCCAGGGGGCAACTTGGAAAGGGCATTGTCACTGTCTGAAGTGTGTATAGACCCATGTACTGATGGCGAGCTCCGAGGGGAGGGGTTCTGAAGATCCTGGGACTGTCGATATCCTGGGGCAGAACTGGGCCCAAGGAGGAGAAACTGACTGCTGAATAAAAGACAGTACTCTTTAGATGCCCCTGCTTCCCGGAATGAGGAGGCTGCCAGGGCAGGCTCGCAACCACATTCTCTAGCCCAAGAAGGGTCTTTGAGGCAGGTGAGGACTTGTCTGGTAGGGCGGGCATCCCAGGTGCACCGGTGCTGGGGGGTTTTGCAACCAGTGCCCCCAGCAAAAAAGCTGGGGTGATCTGGGGGTAAGGAAGGGGGGAGAGGTGGGCTCATGGCTGTTTCAAGAACTACTTATTGCTGAATTACCGTATGTCAAATTCTGACACGGGAATGTCTTAAGATCACCATTACTGAAAACTAAACACTGAGGCATTTTTCTTTTGAATACAGAACGATCTTGTTACTTTTAGTCTGGTAACATGTAAATGACGGTGCACCTTGTACCTTTCTTGACTCGGCCGAGAAGAGACTGGACTTCTTAAAACAAAATAAATTCATGACCTATATACAATGGCTTACTTCCACTTGGTTTTGATTTGCACTGTCGATAGTTCTGATCGCCAGAATCATTAACACCGAAAGTACTGTTGGTGTACTCGATGTCGGTATGTCTAGATAAAACACAATTCCGCCCAATTGCAGCATAAGATAACAAGGCAATTTTCCCATAAACTGTGATCCCCGAGTCCTACCCATCTGGGAGAGGCATAAAAAAATAAAGCATGATATCGCAGATGAGTAACAGCCAGTTTTAGGAATAAGAATTACATCAAACATCACTTAAGAACATTTAAAAAGTCAAATATTTTAAAGTTCAAAAAAGAAGGGGTGGGAACCAACCATAAAATTCTAGGAGCCAAGGCCCCTCATCCTGCCTGATACTGACAAAGTCACAAAAACCAGGCGGCCCTTCTAAGTGACCTGGATATACAAGGAAAAGACGACTCTCTGCTTGCAGAGTCTAGTGGCTGTGCCTCCCTCTTCCCGCCTCCTTTAGGAAAATCCCACTTCACTAAGATCGGGCAAATGGAAAATGAGACAGTCATTTAATCAAGCTCCAAAAACAAAACAAAACAAAAAACAATAAACCCCAACCTTCTCCAAATACATATGCAAAAATATTTCTTAAACACCCCCAAGTACAAACCAATCTCACCCCAGAAAAATCACAGGGTTTGGGGATCCATCTGTTAGTAAACGTCCCAAGAGTCTCACGGCAGTATGAACCAACAGACGTTTAATTCACAGTCCAATATGGGTAAGAACAATTAATCTCCGATATTTCAGAGTTGCCACACATTGAAAATAAAATATGAGAACTTGGGGAGGGTTTTCTCCTCTATCCCTTTTATAAGACTCACACACCATAAATAAGAACACCCAAACCAAAGTCCCCGGGTGCTTGCGAAGAGTCCTGGGTAGTGCAGGTCAGAGTCAAAGTCAAACCAAACATTCACTGAAAGCTTTGAGGATGTACTGGACCTGCGAATCAAAATAACCTGAACACAGCATGAACGAGGGCTCTCGAGGAAAGGAGAGTCTAAAATTGCTCCGTGAAGAATGAGATGCCTGCAAACCAGCCGAGCAAGTTCCAACTAATCTCGTAATTGGGCCATCTGGTGACTCAGGGTAGGAGTGAGTACTTCGAAAGCGCCCCCAAAAGCCAAGAGGAGGAGCTACGGGTGTCCCCCCGGTCTTGATGTCAGTAGCCTGCGGTCTGGAACCCAGCGTGGGAGGCAGTTTCCTCTGCTAACTGGTCTGTCATTTTCTGCAGAAGCACATATACGTGGGGTCAGAAAGAGGAAGCACCTGTTTCCGTCACAGGCTCATTTGCCTTGATTATCTTTTCCTGAACATCAGATGAACTGTGAAGAAAACAAAATGCAAAAAAAAAAAGCACAAAGATAAAGTGTGACGTAAAGGACGTGTACATGAGGAATGGCAGCAAGAGGCAGGAAGGACCCGGCTGGGGTGGGGAGCATCCAAAGACGAACGACAAGGGTCCCAGGGAAGGTGGCTGAGGATGGAGTGGCTTCCAGGTGACTGTCCACATCCCGGGCAGCTGGGGCGCACCCCTGGTGGCCTCATTATGGAGCCACCACTCTCCAGCATCGCCGGCAATGCCCGTGGGCTAGGTTCCCGGCCAGGCCCCGGCCGGCGCGGACCCTTGTGGCCACCCTGGGTGCTGAGCCGACCAGCACCCCCACATCTACTCAGAGTGTGAAACCAGTCCTGGCATCTAAATCTGGCTGGCTTTGCTGGCTTAAGAAGAAAAGTGAATAGGATCCTTTCTTTTCAAAGACTGTGCCTAATGGCAGTTCAGCATTTCTCCCGGCTTTGGTCTCCACCCTCCCGTGACCACGGGGAGGCTTCTCTGCACCTGCTCAGCCATGCTCCGGCTCACGCAGTCACTAATAGTAGGGCCCCAGCTTTTCATATCCTAAATAACTCGGCCACTCCGGGAACAGACCGTAGGAGCAGCGAGGGCTCCCAAACTGGTCAAAGGATATTCCGAAATCGGGTCCGTTTTGGGGCTCGGCGGCACCCTGGGCAGATTTCAGTTCGGCTCGGATGATCCTATAGTTTTTGCCTTTGTTGCTGTCCCAGTACGTCTGTCCGCTGCACTCAAAGCACACGGCAAACTCCATCCTCTCGTAAGACTGAATTCTCTCGGGCAAGCTGATGTCAAAGGAGAATGTGTCTCTGTCCGAGCTGGCGTAAGTGTCCTTCACGTACCCACAGGGAAAGTCTGTGAAGCTTTTCCAGGTGTCAAATGTCATTCTTATTTTCACCGTCTTCTCAAACGCCAGGTTCTGCACCTTCACTGTGCCTGTGATGGCTTTGTCCTTCAAGACACAGTTTTCAAGGCATACGTGGTCAGTCTGAAGCCGGTTTCTGAAGTCTAAGTAATCAGCGGAAGGCTGTGTGAAATCCAAAACAAAGCTCTCGCTCTCTGCTGTTGTCAGGCTCACAATGTTGTCTAGGAGCTCGGTGATGTTAAATGGAATATCTAATGGGTCATCGAATTCTGAGAACACTTTGACCATTGTCAGGGCCAGCCCTTGGTTGTCTGCGAAGGACACCCGCTTTTTCACCTTCTTCTCCTGGACCGTGGGGGTCACCATCCCACTGGCTTCATTCTTGCTGCTTAGCTGAATGCAGGGCCTCAGTGGTTCGCTTGGCTTGGGTGAGGTCTTGAAGGCAAACCTCTCTCGGCGTAGGGAAGGGGCCATGCAGCCGTATCTGTACTCTATATCCACAGCCATCATGGGGTTAGATGAATAAGCTAGAACCCTGGCCGAAGGGGAAGAGAAAGAAATGGCAACAAGATCAGACAGACGTTCAAGGCATCATTCCAATGGACTGGCAAACAATGTCTGCCTTCGTCTTTGCCCACATGGCTGCAGTCTGGCATTAACTCAAGCGTGAGCCTGCATGACCTTGGTTTCAGGGGAGAGTAAGAGTGTCAGGTGGGGGGCTGGGAAGACGATGAAGGTTAAGACACACAGAAAAGTAGGGAGCCCCTGGTTTTAAAACTAAATTCATAGGTATTCCCGTCAGAATTTCTTGGGGCCCTCAGTAGGCTAGAGCACCTTAGGGAATAACAAACAGATGTGGTATCTGCAGGAGTTTCCGAGCTGATCCAAGGAACCCTTTCTTTTTCTTGTAGAACACATGTTCTAAGAAAACACACTTTGGTAGATACTGCTTTAATATTGTAAAAAAAGAATTATTTTTTTTAAAGATTTATTTATTTGAGGGAGAGAGAGAATGTACAAGCAGTGAGAGGGGCAGAGGGGCAGAGAGAAGCAGACTTCCCTCTGGGCAGGGAGCTTGACCCAGGACTCTGGGATTATGACCTGAGCTGAAGGCAGATGCTTAACCGACGGAGCCACCCAGGTTCCCCAAAAGAAGTGAGTTTATCCCACAAATATCGATTGGTATTTACTATATGCCAAGTATTATGCTAGACACTGGACTTCAATTGTGAAGACAGACACAATCCTGAACACTAGATTTTTATATGCCAGTATATCTTTCTTTTAAAAAATGCCAATAATTTAGTTTTTTAAAACTTTTCATAGACGTGGATATTTGTTTTTTCTATAGTGAAGATAACCTCTATAAGAATAAAAGGCAAAGAGAATTGTGCTAAAGATCAGGTTAAATCTGACTTCATAAAAACAATTATTTTTCTATAAAGGAAAAAAAAGTAAAACCAAAAGATTAAAGACAGACTGGGAAAACAATTACAAAAAGTATGGCAGCAAAGAGTTAATACCTTCATATACAAAGAGTTCTTACAAAACAATAACAAAGTGAACTAGTCCATATAGAAAAATGAGCAAAGACCATGAAAGGAAAATTCATGAAAAAAACTTAAAAATGTCCTAGAAATATGCAAAATGTCCAACCTTATAATTAAAGAATTTAGATTAGGAAACAATGCCCGTTTTTACCTACTAAGACTTTTTTTTTAAAGATTTTATTTATTTACTTGACAGAAACATAGCTAGAGAGGGAACATAAGCAGGGAGAGTGAGAAAGGGAGAAGCAGGCTTCCCACTGAGCAGGGAGCCTGATGCAGGGCTCCATCCCAGAACTCTGGGACCATGACCCCAGCTGAAGGCAGACACTTAATGACTGAGCCACCCAGATACCCCCAGTAAAGACTTTTTAAAAAAAATATGAAGGGGCACCTGGGTGGCTTAGTCAGTTAAATGACTGCCTCTGGCTCAGGTCATGGTCTCAGAGTCCTGGGTTCGAGCCCCACATTGCGTTCCCTGCTCAATAGGGAGCCTGCTTCTCCCTCTCCCTGTGTGCTCGCTCGCGCACTCTCTCTCTCTCAAGTGAATAAATACAATCTTTAAAACAAAAATTAAAAAAATAATATGAATACATGAATTAGTCTCAATCAGCACAGCCTTTATAAAATATTCTTAACATTTTTGGTTCTAATATCACATATAGGTGTTAATCTTTTTTTTTTTTTAACAGGTGTTAATTTTCAGGAGTTAACGCATGCAGGTTAATGTACTAAAATGTTCAGTGCAACATTATGAGGAGGAAAAGGTGAGAAAACCTGAAGACCAGTAACAGATATCTGGTTAAATTAGGGATACAACATCCAGCGATAAAATTTTGTATCATTATTAAAACCATTTTTGGAAAAAAAGGTTTAAGTGGCATGGAACAAAATTTATGATATGTTGTTGATGTAAAAAATAGAGAAGATAAAATTGTACATAGAGACTGGACCTGTGGGGAAAAATATTAGGTATATGTACAGAAAAAAGACTAGAGATATACCTAAAACTGTTAGAAAAATCCAGGTGATGGAATTTCAGGAAATTCATTTTCCTGTGTTGTGTTTCTTGTATTTTTAAAAAATAACATCACTTCTATAATTAGGGAGAAAAAAATGAATCTAATAAAATGCCTCAAATATTTAAGACTGGTCCTAAACCTATCCCATCCAACAGTATTGCCTCACTAAAGGCAAACCATTTTTATCATCTCATTACCATAGCAAATTCACATTCTGATTTGATATTTACAATGGGCTACCCGAAGAAGTCAGGGATGAAAGCAGGATTAAACTCTACTCTGTGAACTGCAGAACACAGGATCTGGATTAGGTCCCAAACCTCTCCCTCCTCACTATGGCAAAGGTATAGGTATGTGGTGGTTTTTTGGGGTACTTGCTCTCAGGTCCCCCCCTAGTTCCTGCCCACTGGTAGGGGCTTCAGGCTGATGGAGGTAGTTAAAGAAAAGCAACAGGCAAAACATTGCTCATCTTGTGACGGGGCTAAGACCATTGGTTCAGTCCAATAAACATCTCATTTTCAACTTCTGATTTTGATTAATCAAATACATAAAGAAAAATAAGAACAAAGACATATTGGGTTTGATCCCATTTTCCAAAAGAAATATAATCATTCCGCAGGATGCAGGAACCACTTGGTGATGACTGATTGGAAAAACACGTACATTCAGAGACACAAAACAGTAATTTATAGCCACAATATACTTATCTAAACATCAATTTTAAAGGACATTTGTCCTACTCTTTCCCCTCTAACAAGATCAACGAATGGAAAATTTTAAGGGCAAATTTGCTTCCTATTATCGGTTCTTGGCAATTTTTCTGCAAAGGGAAAGTTCTCATTGAAATGGGCAATGTAACATTACAGAGGGTTAGTGGGTTGGCTAATGGGTTCAAAGGGAAAAAAACAAAAACAAAAACCCCAAAGAACTCGATACTTAAAATGACTTGAATTTACTTTCCCCCTATCAACTGCAAAAGTTCCTTAGAATGCACTGGAATTATACTTTCAGCTCTAATGTTAACAAAGGTAGTTTTTGTTTGTTTTCTTTTTTTAAATTTAAATGTGGATTAAAAATACCCCCAAAGTGGACAAAGCCTTGCATCTCAGCCCCTCCCCCTCTACCTACCCCTGACCACCTGGGCGTGAACTGAGGGAGGCTGGGTTCCTCCTGTGACCTACAGTTCCTCCTCCTTGCCTGAGTCAACACAAGGTCCACTGTTAAGTTCTCTATCCTCTTCTCTACCCCTTCAAGCCTGCAAACCAACCTCAATACGTGCTTTCCCGCACCTCATACATGCTTCCCTACAGTGTTAAAACAGCTCATTAGAAGAAAAACTTAAAAATGTCCTAGAAATATGCAAAATGTCCAACCTTATAATTAAAGAATTTAGATTAGGAAACAATGCCCGTTTTTACCTACTGAGTTAGTAAAGATTTTTTTTTTTTTAAGATTTTATTTATTTACTTGACAGAGACACAGCTAGAGAGGGAACATAAGCAGGGAGAGTGAGAAAGGGAGAAGCAGGCTTCCCACTGAGCAGGGAGCCCAATGCAGGGCTCGATCCCGGAACTCTGGGATCATGACCCCAGCTGAAGGCAGACACTTAATGACTGAGCCACCCAGGCACCCCCAGTGAAGACTTTTTAAAAAAATAATATTAAGGGGCACCTGGGTGGCTCAGTCAGTTAGATGACTGCCTTTGGCTCAGGTCATGGTCTCAGAGTCCTGGGTTCGAGCCCCACATTGTGTTCCCTGATCCACAGGGAGACTGTTTCTCCCTCTCCCTCTGCCCTTCCTCCCCTCTTTGTGAGCTCGCTCTCTTTCTTAAGCAAATAAATACAATCTTTAAAACAAAACTTAAAAAAATAATATGAATACATGGGCTAGTCTAAATCAGCACAGCCTTTATAAAATATTCTTAACATTTTTGGTTCTGTGTTGGGGAACTCTCAAGATACTGTGGAAGCAGAATTCTAAAACAAGTGGATCAGAGAAAGAATCTGCTCTCTTGCAGTTGACTAAGGTCACGCTCAGCTTTTAATCTTTTGGATGAAAAAGACACAGTTGAAGACCTCGGACAGGTTGCGCCGGTTGGCCCCAGGGGGGTACGTTTGCCCCTGAGATCCCTTTAGAACTAGAGGAACTGGGGGGTCAGAAGGTGAGGTTCTGGTCAGAGCCAGCTAATTAAACAATTCTGCTGGAACTCTCTAGAGCCTTGTTGGTTTTGCAACATTCTTCCACGAAAGGCAAAAAGTAAGTTAACTACCGGGTGGCGTGAGGGTTACTAATAGGCCCGGGGGCCTCAGGGGCACTGCTAAGCAACCACTGCCCAGAATCCCTTCACTATTTAAGTGACACGGTACCTGGAAGTGAGGACGTGAACCCCTGTGGCCTCAGACACAGTAGGATATGACTGCTGGCCACTTGCCTATCCTTACAGGTAGATTCCAGCTTTTATGAACTGGATCATTCTCCGAGAATCAGTGTACCAAATGCTGATTTGATCCTCTGCTCAGGCATTTCCCAGTGGCTGTGACAGGGATCATCAGCCACCAGAAGTACTCCCAGCAATGGGGATAGACAAGGTAAGTTTCCAAAGTCTCTGAAAGGAAGGCTCCTGGACAGGTGTTTTATCCTCAAAGGGCATAAAAATGATCAGTGCCAACACAGCATGCATAGATGTTCCTTGGACCCCCCCTCTCCTGACATGTTCTCCTGGCTGCGCGGCCCTTTCCCAGGCCAGGGAATGGGAGTCACCAAGGTTGGCCAGAGAAAAAGCCAGAAGGAGAAGACACGGACCCATATTTGAACCAGCAGAGGATGATGTAGGATTCGAAAGCAGTTTGCTGCAGGATAAGATCATGAGAGTATGAGTTAGTGTTACCCAGATTCTCAAAAACTTGACTTCCAAATACATGCCTAAGAGATCATTTTTGCCCCATGAGGGAATGGGACATGCCCAATGGTGGATTTCAGTGTTCCTGGTCAAAAGAGGGGAAACCCTAGCACTCCATGAAAACTGAAGCGAACAGGGGTAGTTCTGCATACATAATTTCTCTATTCCACATAATTTCTCTATTCCACTAGTGACACCTTCTCAAGACAGCACATCAGGTTATGGGGGGTGTTTCTTGAGGAAACTATAGACTTGTAAAGAAAATAAGCCCATGACCTTCACAGTTTCAGATAGCAGAGTTGCTTGCTTTTTGGCTGTGCCTTTAATAGGAAGTAAATCTTTTTTTTTTTTTTTTTTCGGTATTAAGGCCAAGACGTTTCTCCTCCATTCTCATACTCTCATAGGAAAAGACAGAAAAATATGATGCACTAAGAACCCCCCAGGAATACCAATACCACACTACATAAGCACTCAAAACCAGGTTACCAAGTAATACTTTGTTAAAAGACATGTCTATCTACCCTCTGGCATTACTTACTCCCTCCCAAAAGGTTTGGCTGAGACCATATAAATAAAGTTGACATGTTTTCCTTTGAACTCCAACCACCGGGCCCTTATTCACAGCCTTAAAAGCCACTTGTGCTCTTCTGTCCTGTCACCATCATCTAAAGCATCTTTGAAATAACCCCCCCCCACACACGTACACAGACTGCCTATCACAGGAAGGGGGTTAAGTTAAAATCCCACAGTACCTGCCACTGAACAATGCCCAACACGAAACACAGAGCACTAGCCCAGGAAGGCCTCCCACTAGCTGTGCTACTTGGAGCAAGTCAGACTGAATTTTCTGGGTTTAGGCCTTCTCCTCCAAAGTCCCTTCTAGCTCTGACTCCTGGTTGCTAATAATACTAACTTCTCTTCCTTCTCACTTTTCCCTAAATACCTCTACTTTACTTTTGTGGGGAGTCCACTGGCTGTCTTTACTTTAGTCTTGGCTGCTAGACAACCTTACCTTATAAACCATTTCCTCTTCTCCCCACCCCTGCTCAAAGCCCTAACTTCTCCCAGACCCTGGGAGGCCTGACCACATAGGCCACAGGCTCCAACACCTTTCAGCAACTCTCCAACTCTTCGAGTCGAGTCTGTCCTTAGTTTTCTTCTCTTCTGCAGTAAAAAATACCCAGAGGGGCCCAACTCTTCTGGTATGTCATTCCAGGCCCTATACCTTCTCTTTGGCTAGCAAGTCCCCCTCCACACCCCTTTCTCTGGTTCAAAAGGGTGGCATGAACAGGGCACAGGGGCAGGCGACCTGCCCAGGATTCCAGACTTAGAAGATCCCACAGGTCAGTGCGACCCTGCCCCTTCGGTCCAACGGGCCTGTACCCCGCCCTCATGCACTCCGTGAGCCTCCTTCGCCTTGTCCCACACCCACCTTTTGTGCCGCGGGGAAGCCCCCTCTCCAGCCGGCTCGCTGCATCGGAGAGCCTGGAGGGAGGTCGCAAGGGAAGCTGCGGCCACCGGACTACGTGAGCGTCGTGTGTCCGGGAGGCAGGGCTGGCGCTCGGTTCCCGGAGATTTGACCCGCAGGGGGAGGAGGACGAAGAAGGGGAGGAGGAGCCCAAGTTATCATACAAGGGCGGGGCGGCAGGGCCACCCCAGTCGGAGCTGCGCCGCGCGAGCGTCCCCGCGCGGCGGCTTCGCCCCCGCCGGCCCGGGACAGCCCCTTCCTGGGGACCGGAGACGGTGAACCGGAGCTGCCTCTAGACCCCATCGCCCTCGGCGGCCTGAGAGACTCCCAAGTGTGTTTTCTTGCGTATTATGGGTTAGCCAAAGCTCGGGGAAAGTCTAGGCGACTTTTCCTTGTACTCCAGTCCCCATCGCCCAACTTCGGGGACACCCTCCGGGACTGTCGGGGCCCAGACTGGAAGCGCTTGTCTCAGGTTCGAACTCGGCACAATAGCCCCAGCCACCCGAAACTACCCCTTGCGGCCAGACCAGCCCTAAGGTGGAACACGTGGATCCAGCCACGCTCCATCCCACGTCTGGTCTCTGGATTACACTTTCCACCTGGAAGCAATAGCCTCCTCAACCTCATCTAGAGTGTTCCACCCCCGGGGTGCAACTGCAAGTTAGACGGTGAAAGTGCAGGTGGCAGGAATGAAAGAAGGTCTCCACTGCGCGCCCCTCGCCGCCAATTCTCGGCCCTGCACTGAGACTCGAGGGCTTGGGGACGGTCATACCTGGCACAGCTCATAAGCCCTGATGTCCAGAGGCGCCAGCCCGCTGCAGCATCCGCGCGGGGTTGACAGGGGCAGCGGCGGCGACGGCAGGAGCGGGGGCCAGGACTCAGGTCCGCGCTCTTGGCGGACAGACGCATCCGTCCGTGCGCAAGAGCAGCTTGCCTCCTCCCCGGGGCCGGTCACCCAGACTCAGGCTCCCAGCCTCCGCGCTGCTCCCTTTAACTTTCCAGCTCCTCTCCCCACTTGGGAAGCCATCCCGGAACCCCTTCCACGTGAACGCCCCCCACGGCCAATGGGCGCGCTCGGGACGGGAGCCGTCGACCAATGGTCGTGGAGCCGCCGTCCAGGAGAGCACCGCTTCGCCACGTGATTGGCTGCGCGCCCAGAGTGATAGGGCTGCGGTCCAGGGGCTGGGAAAGGGGCAGTGGGGTCACTGTTTCATCAGAAGCCTGGGGACCGGCGCCAGGGGGCAGAGGCTCTTTTCCTACTGAAGAGCGTCCCGTTACAGCAGGAAGGCTGGCACGCGAGCGGCTTGCCAAATGCCCTCTTCCAGGCAAAGTCCTGGCCAGACAAAGCCTTCCTACAGCGGCGGTAGTAGTTGTGGCTGCATCCACGTCGCCTAGCTTTAGCGAGGGGCTTCACCCATGACCGTTAATTTCCCCATCACATGCCAAGCCCAGAGAAGCCCCAAGACAGTACCAAGTATTGTTTGCCTCCGTGTTAGGTATCCGTAACTCCAGCTCTAAGAATAGTGTCGAAAAGAATTACTGATGCTGGCTTTGTGCTGGTCAGGGGTCCAGGAGTTACTGTGAAAGCGATACAGTAACACCGTCTTATAAAGTTTTTACTGGGGCCGTCTCACAGAGTACCACATATTTAGGTACATAGCTAGATATATTTCTGAAGAAATTACCTGAGTTGAATCTGCTACAACTACCTGTATCTGCAGGGCCCTTATGATCTCTATAATACGCTTTGAGGTCTGTAGAGAATGATGAACCCAGAAGAGACCAGTCCCTCCCTCTTGGATGAGATCAGTTTAAATATGCATTCACATAATCATATATTAGTCTCCTTGGTTCTCAGCTCTGAGCTAGCCACTTTAGGGATGAGCATCCTAGTTTCCTAGTTTTAATGAGTTTTGGAAATCGACAGAGGGTTGCCAGCTTGTAAAAGGGCCAAGACGTTAAAATTATCATCTTCTGTTATAATCTTTTATTTTTTTAAAAAAATATTTTTTAACAACAATAAAAATAACAAACATAGCTCAGAGTAAAGGCCATTCCTTCACATTGGATAGATTTAGCTTCAGGACAATTTGTTATGTTGAACGTGGCATGTGGGAATTTGTGCTTTTAAGGGATATGAGAGCAAATTCTAATTTTACTAGAAATGTGAAACGAAAACGCCCGTAGATTGCCTTGATCCAGGACAGGCCTTCAGCTCAAGACACCACCTCCCTGTCTGAAGGGCAATTATTAGTCTTTTTCCTTCTCTTTTAATGGACATATCTGATAAAGGACCACCTCTGAAATCAGCTATTGGTAGGCGGTTGGCAAATAAACCTCTTTTATTAGCTGATGAGTAGGTTGATTTTTGAAGCCAAGTGTTGGCGATGTTTCTCAAGCGTAGTGAGCATGCTAGAGGAGTGGGCAAAGATGAAGAGCCAACTGGTATTGCAAAATGAGTGCAGGCAAAGGGTGATCTGAACCAAACTGGGAAGGAGTTGGGGCAAGTAAATACAACCTTAGAGCATTAAGGTTTGGAAGCCTCTTCCTTACATAGGTCTTGGAAACCATGGGTAATCATTTCCCCTGTGGTTTAGATGACTATTTCAGAGCAGGAGAGTAGGGCTAAACTTAGTTGTGGCTCACCACAGTCTTGGTAGGCAGCAGTGTGGCATCTGTGGGTTTGAAGAAAGCACAGTCTCCTTAACGATCAGAATAGAGCTGGGATATAAGGTCTGGAGGACTGTTCCAGCTGAACTCCCCAGGTCCAGGGCCCTGGAACGTGAGATCTGGACTGGCCTTTAGTTCTATATGATCTTGCCTCACCCTCATTTTATAGCAGAAAAAAAGTAAAAACGGAAAGTGTCAATCTTTCAGTCAACGCATACCAAGTCCCTTTATAATATTTGGCATTGAATTTAAGTCTTAATCTCATTTAGTAAGCCAACCCTCCCCCACAAAAATAAACCAAAAACCTAGCAGTAGCTAAGCAAAGCTAATTATCGTTTTCCCATAAACTTTGTTTGTGGTAGCTATTCGTGGCTATTTGGTGGCTATCTTCCTTGTACTTGGGCTAATCTGTGACTTCTTCAATCCTCTCTTATACATTTGTTTATTCATTTAACAACACATTATTGAGTAACTACTGGAAACAGGGGTCCTGAAAGTGGAAATCGTGAAATATAATCCTACTGTCAAAAGCTCTTAGATTAATAAATAACAATGTATGATAAATGTGTAGAAGGTAATTCTCTGTATTTTGAGAGCAAAGAGGAGGACTGCATGTGTGTGGTCATGGAGGTGGGGTGGGAAATAAAGGAGGTCAGCTGAGGCTTTTAGGGAAGTGAGCATTGAGTAGGATCCTAAAGGGGGAGTCAGAGTTTAGGGGTAATGGGAGAAAGCATGCCAGGAATTAACAAAGGAGCAGAGTTCTATATGTCCCTCCAAAGAATTTCCACTCTACTGATTATGAACTAGGTCTTTTTCTTACTCAAATATTAAACAATGTTCCTTTATGCATGTGTTAACATCAGCTTTTTGTTCAGCCAGAAAGCTTGAAAAAATATTATTACTATCTTATCTCCTTCTCAACAGAACACATTTCAAAAATAGCCCAAACCTAGGTCTTAACTTTATCTCAGATTTTGGAAGAAAATTTGTTTTTCTTCTTAGCATTCTAACTTTCCTTCTCTTTCAATAAGAATTACTGCACAGTGTGTCTAAATATAAACAACAGCATCAAGCCTCAGGACTAAAGAAGAGAACATTCTTTTGCCTGATCAGAATAGAAAGTGGGAAAGACTATTTCCAAACTGCCTAAGTGAATTTATATTTAGACAAGTGGAGTTGTTTGCACCTGTCAGAGCTTCAGACTGTTCTGGGAGCATTATGTTACCTGGGGCCCTCTGCCCCTCTTTCAGATTTGACTGAAAATGACTTGCCAGGTCATGTTTTATGGGATAGGCATATGAATACTAATAGAGGGATTCCATGAGCCTCTTGTCTATAGAGAATGTGCCCTTAGATTGGGAGAAGACCTTGAATAGTTTACACATCAAAGCTCCTAGAGCCCATTAGGGCATTTTCCCCCACTGTTGAGGGCTTTTGAGTTCCTGAGTGAGGTTAATGTACCACTTTTTAATTGAATTAAATTATTTTATTATTTTGTTTTTCTTCCAAATTTTTATTTAAATTCTAGTGAGTTAACATAGAGTGTATTATTGATTTCAAGAGTAGAATTTAGTGATTCATCACTTACGTTTAACACCCAGTGCTGTTCACAAGTGCCTTATTTAATCCCCATCCCCCATTAGCCCATCCCCCACTGACCTCCCCTCCTGCAACCCTCAGCTTGTTCTCTATCCTAAGAGTCTCTTTCCATGTACCAGTATTTTAAACGCTACATATGTAGAGAAGCTTCCACAGCTTCATACCTCCTGCACCGATACAATATCTTATTATTTTTTATGATTATAAAAGTAATACAAGATCACTGTAGACATTGTGGAAAATATAAAAATATACAAAAAGGAAAATAGATTCAGTACCACCCAGCAATAATGACCAATGTAATTCACTATCTTTCTTTTGGTATTGATTCTATGCATAAGCATTATATTATCAGGATCACAGTATAAGACAGTATAATGTCTTAATTTTTTATGCATTACTGCTTCTCACTTTGAGTATATTAATATTGTCATATTTTTTCAGACATGCTTTTTAATTGCTGCATAATATTCTTTCATACAAAGATCATACTTTTAACTATGTTCCTATTGTGGGACACTTGGATTTTTCCCCCCTCAATTTTCTCTGTTTTTAATAGACTTGATAAGCATCTTTATATTTAAATCTTTTTCCACATCCCTGGTTATTTCCTATAGCCCTATTTCCCAGAGTACAGACCATGAGTACAGACATTCTTTAGACCTTTGATTTATATTGCCAAATTGTTTTTAGAAAGAGTAGTGTTGAGTTTTCACTCCCACTACTGGGGAAAAATAATAATTAAATAATCCTAGTAAGGTCTTGGTTTGTGGATTTGGGGGCAAATTACACCTCATCTTACCCAAAAAAAAGCCATATGAGAATTTTTTACTAATGAATCATATGCCCTGTGCCTGGGTGAAAATGGCTACATACCTCATCTTTTGCTTTAGCTTTGAATCTCAAAGTATGCAACCAATTTGTGTATGAATGGAGATTTCATAACCCATATTATTGACTTAAATGGTATTAAGTGGTAGCTGGTCATAGAGAAGGAGTGGAGGCTGTAAATGAGGGAATAACTTTGCCACAGGGATAAAAGGAATTAGGCAGAACTCTGTATATTTTTATACTCTTTGCTCATTCATCCCCTATTCATGACTGGTGGGGTCATAAATTATATTTAAACATGTAACTACATACATATGATCCAAAGTATAACATCCAGGATTTCATGACAAGTGGCATGCAATTTTTGGAGGCGAACAGTATGTCACGCTGTTTGTAGGATTGTGACAGCCCACTGGGCCATGGTGTGCCTTGTAACTGAGGTCTGGGCTGTTTCTGCCCCCTACCTCTGGAATCAGATGCCTTGAAGAGTGTAAGGACTTCGGGTTTTGTGTAAGCGACTGTGTTAGCCAGTTTCATCCTGCTATTTACAAAACTGCCTGGATAGCTCTCTTAGAAACGGGCAACGATATGATTTGTATAAGAAAACAATGACTCACTTGAGGCATGAGGAAAATACTAAACATGCATGTACAGTGATTTCTGAATATATACCACCAAGTTCTCCAGCAACTTTGAATTTTCCATCACTCCCATCTTTCTTTGAAATTTAAAGTCAGAAGCTGACCTGCCTTCATGGTTTTCGTTGTGATCATTCGATATCCTCTAGAGAATTGGAACTTAAAGGTTGCATTTTTCCTTCACGAAACTCACGGTTAACCGTGTATCTATATGCAGCCAGGGGCTATTTGGGAGCTAGACATTGAGCATTTAAAGCTAGGAAGTCACCCCATGTGGGGAGTATTCCTTCCCTGCCCCTTGCCTTGCCTGTGCTCTCAAGGAGCACAGATTTCAGAGGGCAGAGCAGTCCCAACATCCAATATGCTTATTTCACCTACAGCAGTAAACAGTGCAGAGGACAATAGAGCATTTGTTCTAAATGTTACTGAGGTTTGTTATAAAATTACACTTCACTAAAACCAACAACCTGAGAACTTAACTATTAGTATGAGTCTTACTTGGTGAGTCGCCAGGACTATAAAATATACAAAGCCTGACTTTGACATTGCTTCCATCCAAGCCTTGGAAATTGATATAGCTATGTATCAAAACTTAGCAAAGATATTTGGCATCGTTCCTATTTTCTTCTGTTAATTCTTCCATCATCTTCAAATGCAAAGTTCCCCTAAATGTAGTTCCCTCCTATCTTTCTCAAGGCTCATGGTTCGAAACAGTGCAGCACCTTCTCCTTTCTTCCCTGACCTTGACTTTGTTTCTTTTTCCTTCTTCCTTCTTTCTTTTTTTGGTTTTGCCCCTTAATAGGTAAAATCTAGAAATTTCTCTCTTCTAAGTTTAGTAAGTAAGCATTTCTCTTTCTTATAAATCAGCATTTTCCATCAACTTTCAGGGACAATCCAAAGTCCAAATGTTGCAAGAAGAAGAAGTATATTACAAAATATACAAGGAAGTTTCTAATTTAACTTCCTGCTGAAATTCCTAAGAAGACACAAAAAAAGATGAAGACTCACATAACCCTCAAAGCCTGGAGTAATGACATACAGTGGTTAGAAGCTTGGCCATCTGGTGATCTGGATTTGAATACCAGCTCTGCACCATGGGCTATGGACCTTAGGAAAATTATTCCCGACTTTGTACCTTTGTTTCCGTACTGCAACATGTGAATACTGCCTGGTAGGATTACTCTGAGGATTTCTGGGAACACTTTATGTGTAATCAGGATGACTTCTTCCACAGAACCCAAGTACAATGGAAGTCACATTTCTTGATTATTCTTAACGCAATACAATTTGGATCTGAACACCCCACTTACCAAAACCAGCGAGAAACTTATTATCAGTTGGCTTATGGAGACCCCCAAACTGGGAACAAGCCCTTTGTTCTTGAACTCTGTGGCCACTGCCCTCGATGCTGCTCCTTCTGCAGCCAGTCCTCTGTAAAACCCGGTCTCCACCGCCCCCGAGAGCTACTGCCCATGTAGCAGGCCTGCTGTGATGCTCATGTGCCCCCAGATCTAAGCCTCTTACATGTAAGCAGGGAGTCCGTTTCTATCACCTGAAGAAACTTCAGATCCTACAGCTCACTGAGCTGGAACTTTCTGTAGACCTGTTCCAACACTAGGTTCTAAATCTCTCCCACTCTTGAGTAGGCTGCTTCTGCATGGACTCAGAATTCCCAAATGGTGCCTCTTATGGGACAATTTCTTCAGGGGCTCCAGAAATGTGAGGGAGCTGTTGGCTCCTCCTTAGGGCTAATAGAGCCAGGACTTTGGCGGGGGGGGAGACCTACTACTTTTCTTTATAGTGTAAGGTGTTGGGGTATATGAGAATAAAATCCAAATTTATACGCTGACATATTTATGAACTATCAGACATATGGTAAATATTCTAAGAGCATCACCAGTTTTCCAAATGCCTTCTTATTTGAGGGTCGGTGAGCAGGAACAACAAATAAGATGCAGCTTATAAAGAAGAGATATTTCTAAAGACTGAAAAGGAGTTGACCTCCAAAATGGGTTTACCATAGGAAACAAAAGAGAAATTTAAGATATCTTTCACTAGAAGACATGGTCTTTATGGATGACAGAAAATCACACACAGAGAAAAGATACAGATGAAAAGCTAGTGAGAGGATTCCTTTTCTTTTTTAATTAAGAAAAATTTGTTTACAAATATGTGAATTTATCCTTTATAGTTCATTGTTTTCATAGGTAGTTTTGCCGTATAATAATTGTAGTAAATGTTTAGTAAAGTATAGCACACATTTTGAAAAGTGATCATTTAAGTGCATAGATTAATAAATTCCCATAGTGTTTATCCACTAGATTTACAGAAATCCCTTTTATTCCCAACTGTCTACCAGAGAGAAGGAATTACCTACTGATTTCTAAGACAAGAGCAAGATGATTTCTTGCAAAAATGAACATACCCTAACCATATGCTTCTTGGTCTCTATCCAAAGGAGTTAAAAACTTATGTTCGCATGAAAGTCTGCACATGGATTTTAACAACAGCTTAATTCACAATTTCCAAACCTTGGAAGCAACCAGCATGTCCTTAGGTAGGTGAATGGATAAATAAACTGAGGTATATACAGAAAACAGAATATTATTCAGCATTAAAAAGAAATGAGCTATCGAGCCATGCAAAGACACGACAGGCCCTAAAAAGCATATTACTCTGGGAAGGGAACTCATGTGAAAGGGCCATGTCCCGAAGGACAGTCTGGAAAAGGCAAAATTAGGAGGCAGTTAAAGGGTCAAAGTTTGGCAGAATGAAGTGGGTGGGAGAGGCAGGACATAGAAGATTTTTAGAGTGAAAATACCCTGTATGGTGTTCTAATGATGGGTATAGGTCACTATATACTTGTTTGAAACCCATAGAGTGTAAAACACTAAGAGTAAGCCCTGAGGTAAACACTCTATTGACCCTTGGGGATTATGATGTGTCAATGTTCTTTCCTCCTTGGGAAAAATGTACCCTTCCAGCGACCAGTATGGATCATGAGGGAGGCTGTGCCCATGTGGAGGCAAGGCGTATTTAGGAAATCTTTCCATCTTCTTCTCGATTTTATTGTAAACCTGAAACTTCTCTAAAAAAAAAAAAAAATCAGGTCTTAAAAAAAGTCAGCAGGCTGAGCTATGAAGGGAGGCACGTGTGTGGTGGCTCTGTTCGTTGGGTGTCTGCCTTTGGCTCAGGTCACCTTCCCAGAGTCCTGGAATGGAGTCCCGCATCGGGCTCCATGTTTAGCAGGGAGCCTGCTTCTCCCTCTCCCTCTGCTTCTCCCCCTGCTTGTGCGCTCACACTCCTCCTCCTCGTTTTTTCTTTCTCTATCAAATAAATAAATAAAATATTTTTAAAAATGAGCTATGAAGAGAGATGAGATAGATAAGAATGTATGGTCAAAAATGCAGTAGAAGAATTAAATGCCATCATCGTGGATGTAGAAATCGGCAAAACTGACAGTGTAGATAATGAAATCAATGGTTCGAAGGTTAATCCTGCAAGGTCTACGGGGATGTATGGGAAAAAAGCATTGAATTAGAAATGGTATGAGCAAAGAATTATTGGAAAAAAAAAAGAGCTACTGGGAAAGAGAATGGGAATCCAATTTAAGAAGTATAGTATTACTTAGGAAAACCCCAGAATAGATAATAACTCTACTGAGGAAAACATTTCCAAGCTGGAAAGAGACCAGAGTAAATAGACTGAATACACTCACATATTTCAGAGAAAATCAATCTTAAAAGACCCGCACCTAGACACATACTAATGACATCTTTTTTTTTTTTTAATTACAAGGACAAAACCCAGAAGTGCTGCAAGTATCCAGGTAGGAAATGATTAACCTCCCAAACAGGTTACTGATAGAAGAACAAATACCAGCCTGATTTCTGACCTCTTCGTAGCACTGTCAGAACACCTGGGAGAAGCATCTAAAAGAATTTTGTACTCAGCCAAGTTGACTTTCACATATACATGACCTCTTTTCCTAAGAGTTCCCAATTTTCTTACCAACTTTCCCCCACATCACAAATATAGCAATGACACTGAATAGTACTAAAAAAAAAGTAGTTATATCTAATCCATCATGCTAACTTAGTTCCCTGATAAAGTGCTAATATTATATGTAAAAGTCTATTTTATGTTCTCATTTCCCTTTGGTTTCAGTGATCCTGATATCTGGCAGTGGGAGTCTTATTTGCCTCTGAGCAAGGTCTCTCGCCCAAGGCCCATGACATTTGAACGTCACCTCTCTCACTCCAAGGGTGGTCCTATTGTTTCCCCGGCTGGTGGGAATTTTCACTCTGTGGGTGTACTGTTTGCTCAGGTGGAAGAGCTCCACATACCAAGTTTCTGCTCCTTGATTTCACTCCAAATGCCAAGACTTTAGTTTACAAACCATATTGAAAAATAATAGACTTGTAGAGTTAAAAGGACTTTGTGTCCTTTAGTCCAGCACCCTCTGTTTATAGGTGAAGAAACACAAATCCAGAAGGTTGCCATCACTTGTTTAAAGCCATAGATTCAGAAACTGTTTGAATTAGGACTAACTAGGTTCCTGATTTTTCTGTATCCACCACTAGGCAAGCTCTGATGGGCAAGATCTATTGACCGGTCCACACAAGTCAGGGTTCACAGTGAGGAAGAAGCTTATGTAGGCCAGTGCCCACAGCCCATGGAATGGCCAAATGCAAAGCAAATACCCACTAATCAAAAGGCTGGTGAATTTCCAGTATGTGAAGATGCACCATCAACATGGCGCCTCAAAGTTGCTGACAACCAAAGGTATTCAGTGTAAAAGAGTCTGAGGACACAGGTGATGTACCTCCAACCAGTTCTTCAGAATGCTTCAGATTTAACTTTTAAGGGCTTGAGTAAGGGGGACATTTTCCTTCTAGACAAGCAGACTTGCCTCATAATACCTGGCATCCTCTCATGAAACAGGAGCCAAGGTCACAGTCTGCATTTGGAGATTCCATAGCTCTTTTACTTGCACTTGGGTAAGGCAGCAAGTCATTAAGTTGGAAAAGAGCTTAATCAAACAAATAAAAGGAAAAAAAAATAAGCTTGTTCCTACAACCACATGCCAGGAAGGCAGGGGTGGGGTTGGTCCTAGGACTAACTTGTCTGCACTGTGGGAGACACTGCTACCCAATCCATGGGCCAGTACCCACCCCACTTAGAGTGCACAGAGAAGAGAAGGCATCTCTCCCCTGACATCGGTTAGTGGAATTCCATGGGGGACAGTGATGGACTATTAACTGTGGCCAGAGGGATGGGCCTGCCTGGTTCCATGTTCATTTCTCTGTTGAGAAACATTTTTTTTTTGTCACAGGAAATGGGTACAGGGCAGATATCATGATAACCAGTGTTTTCATTATTATCTGTAGCTGGTTTCATATAGCATGCTATCTTGTATTTCCAAAACAGGAGGAAAGAAATTAGCAATTCTTCTCCTTTGCCTTCCCTTTCACCACCGTCACCAACCCCACTCTGGAAGGTATCATATGGTGTCTCCTGACCAGGAAGGACTGCTCAGAGCCATTCCATAGGTCTTGGTGGTACTCTCTCCCCTTCCTTACATAGGACAGTCACCAGGGCTGGTAATAGGCTTACCTGGTGCCAGGCAAGAAACAAATTCATCATGGGGAACAAATTCAGATGGGGAGGAGCCACCCAAGTTGGAGTCTCCAAGATGGTGCTGTGCCTGATCAGGTGGGCGGTGCTGGCGACCCCTGTTGGCCCTTGGCTCCATCGTGGTGTGGCTGGCTGGTGCAAATGATGCAGAGTGAGAGCCGGTACCTCCGTGGAGGAGAGCCCTCTTGCCAGCTCTTTGGCTTCATTTCTTCCTTTATACTTTATGGACCTAATTTAAATGGTCAGGACTCTCAGCTCTTTTTTTTTTTTAATTAACATATTATTTGTTTCAGGGGTACAGGTCTGTAAATCATCAGTCCGACACAATTCACAGTACCCACCATAGCAGATAACCTCTCCAATGTCCATCACTCAGTCACACCATCCCTCCCAGCCCCCTCCTCTCTAGAAATACTTAGTTTGATTCCTGAGATAAGAGAGTCTTATGGTTTGTTTCCCTCTCTGGTTTCATCTTGTTTCATTTTTCCCTCCCTTCCTCCATGATCCTCTTGTTTCTCAACTTCCTCATATCAGTGAGATCATATAATTGTCTTTCTCTGATTGGCTTATTTCGTTTAGCATACTACTTGCTTGTTCCATCCATGCCATTGCAAATGGCAATATTTCAGTTTTTTTGTGGTTGCATAATATTCCATTGTGTGTATAGACACCGCATCTTCTTTATCCATTCATCTGTCGATGGACATCCAGGCTCTTTCCATAGTCTGGCTGTTGTGGACATTGCTGCTGTAAATATTGGGGTGCATGTACCCTTCGAATCACTACATTTGTATCTTTAGGGTAAATACCCAGTAATATGATTGCTGGGTTGTAGGGTAGCTCTATTTTCAAGTTTTTGAGGAACCTCCATACTGTTTTCCAGAGTGGCTGCACAAGCTTGCATTCCCACCAACAGTGTAGGAGGGTTCTCTTTTCTCCGCATCTTTACCAACACCTGTCAATTCCTGGTTCATTTTAGCCATTCTGACTGGTGTGAGGTGGTATCTCACTGTGGTTTTGATCTGTATTTCCCTGATGCCAAGTGATGTGGAGCACTTTTTCATGTGTCTGTTGGTCTTGGATGTCTTCTTCGGAGACATGTCTGTTCATGTCTTCTGCCCATTTCTTGATTGGATTATTTGTTCTTTGGGTGTGGAGTATAGATTTTGGATATAGCCCTTATCTGATATGTCATTTGCAAATATCTTCTCCCATTCTGTCAGTTTTCTTTTGGTCTTGTTGACTGTTTCCTTTCCTGTGCAGAGCTTTTTATCTTGATGAAGTCCTAATAGTTCATTTTTGCCCTTGCTTTCTTTGCCTTTGGCGCTGTCTCTAGGATGCTGTGGTTGAGGTCATAGAAGTTGATGCCTGCATTCCCCTTAAGGATTTTGATGGATTCTTGTCTCACAATGAGGTCTTTCATCCGTTTTGAGTCTATTGTTGTGTGTGATGTTAAGGAAATAGTCCAGTTTCATTCTGCCACATGTGGCTGTCCAATTTTCCCAGCACTATTTGTTGAAGAGACTGTCTTTTTTCCATTGGATATTCTTTCCTGCTTTGTCAAAGATGAGTTGACCAAAGAGTTGAGGGTCCATTTCTGGGCTCTCTATTCTGTTCCATTGATCTATGCATCTGTTTTTGTGTCAGTGCCATACTGTCTTGATGATTACAGCTTTGTAATAGAACTTTAAGTCTGGAATTGTGATGCCACCAGCTTTGGTTTTCTTTTTCAACATTCCTCTAGTTATTTGAGGTCTTTTCCGATTCCATACAAATTTTAGGATTATTTTTTCCATTTACTTGAAAAAGGATGATGGCATTTTGATTGGGATTGTATTAAATATTTAGATTGCTCTATGTAGCATAGACATTTTCACAATATTTGTTCTTCCAATCCATGAGCATAGAATGTTTTTTCCATTTCTTTGTGTCTTCCTCAGTTTATTTCATGAGTATTCTATAGTTTTCTTGGTTTAGGCTTTTTGTCTCTTTGGTTAGGTTTATTTCTAGGTATCTTATGGTTTTGGGTGCAATTGTAAATGGGATCAACTCCTTAATTTCTCTTTCTTCTGTCTTGTTGGTGTATAGAAATGCAACTGATTTCTGTGCATTGATACTATTTTCTGACACTTTACTGAATTCCTGTATGAATTCTAGCAGTTTTGGAGTGGAGTCTTTTGGGTTTGCCACATAAAGTATCATATCAACTGCAAAGAGTGAGAGTTTGACTTTTTCTTTGCTGATTCAGATGCCTTTTATTTCTTTTTATTGTCTGATGGCTGAAGCTAGGACTTCTAGTACTCTGTTGAATAGCAGTGGTGATAGTGGACAGCCCTGAAATGTTCCTGACATTAGGGGGAAAGCGCTCAGTTTTTCTGAGAATAATACTTACTGTGGGTTTTTCCTAGATGGCTTTTATAATATTGAGGTATGTACCCTCTATCCCTACACTGTGAAGTGTTTTGATCAAGAAAGGATGCTGTATTTTGTCAAATGCTTTTTTGGCATCTACTGAGAGTATCACATAGTTATTGTTCTGTCTTTTAATAATGTATTGTATCACAGTGATTGATTTGCAGATTTTGAACCAACTTTGCAGCCCAGGAATAAATTCCACTTGGTCATGGTGAATAA
Source organism: Spilogale gracilis (assembly GCA_004023965.1). Lineage (NCBI taxonomy): Eukaryota > Metazoa > Chordata > Mammalia > Carnivora > Mephitidae > Spilogale > Spilogale gracilis. The sequence continues at coordinate 696 of PITA01003063.1, read as the reverse complement.
TCCTTTTAATGTACTGTTAGATCCTATTGGCTAGTTTTTTGTGAGATTTTTTGCATCCATATTCATCAGGGATATTGGTCTGTAACTCTTCTCTTTGGTGGGTTCTTTGTCTGGTTTGGGATCAAGGTAATGTTGGCCTCATAAAATGAGTTTGGAAGTTCTCCTTCCATTTCTATTTTTTGGAACCGTTTCAGGAGACTCATTTATTTTTCTGTTGTAGGTTACAGACCTCTTGTCCTGAGCTGCTTTCAGGATTTTCTCCTTGTCACTGAGACTTGTAAATTTCACTATTAGACGATGGGGTGTTGACCTATTTTTTATTGATTTTAAGAGGGGTTCTCTGTGCCTCCTGGATTTTGATGTTTGTTTCCCTCCCAAATTAGGGAAGTTATCTGCTATCATTTGCTCCAATATTCTTTCTGCCCCCTTTCTCTTTCTTCTTCTGGGATCCCAATTATTCTAATGTTGTTTCATCTTATGGTATAACTTATCTCTTGAATTCTCCCCTTGTAATCCAGTAGTTGTTTATCTCTCTTTTCCCCAGCTTCTTCATTCTCCATCATTTGGTCTTCTAAATCACTAATTCTCTCTTCTGCATCATTTATCCTCGCAGTAAGAGCCTCCATTTTACATTGCACCTCACTAATAGCTTTTTTGATTTCAACTTGGTTAGATTTTAGTTCTTTTATTTCTCCA